>JANEHU010000072.1:0-209205 GCA_027563435.1 Nasonovia ribisnigri
TTTTACAATGAAGTGTTTTTTTTTATGTCTGTCATCACATTTTCCTTCAACATTGAGGGTGATTAATGATGGAAAATGTGATCTAGTTGTTTCGTTGGAGTAGTTATTTTCTTAATAATCTCTGCAATAACGATCTGGGAAACGGGAACATTTATGTAAAGCATTTTAAGTTCGAACTTTGATCGAATTAGAAACCTATTTAAACAATACGTCATAACGATTTTAACTTCACATAGATTTAGTTATTTTGTAGTAATTAGAAATAATATTAATTTAAGTCTGAAACTTTTCACCATTACGTACATACTTTATTAATATTTTCAAAGCCTTCATAATTTTTAAATTTCTAGACTAATTTTAAGCTTCTAGATCTATTGACATCACATAATACGGTACGTCGGTTTAGACTTTTAAGTTGTTAACAATAATACGAGTAAAATATGATATTATAATATTATAAAGAAAAATAATATAATGAATTCAATGTTTTTTTGTAAAAATGTATTCAAGTTTTAGTACTAGAAAAATAAATTACTAATTTTAATATTAATACATATAATATTAAAAAAAAGGCTTAGAAATAGAAGCTAACACATAGGCTGCACCCAAAATCGTTTTCATAAACAATGATTTATCACATCTAAAACATCCATTACAGATACTCACACACGAAACCCACTATATAGCAGAGCCGGTTACCTTTTTTTTATACATAGTTTTTTAAATTTATTTATTAGTACATATAGCTCTATTATATAATGTTACTTAAGGGTGACCAATTCTGATCATACGCGGAACGTTAAACACAAAATCGTCCTTTTTACCATCAAGTCCCTTTGTTTCGACATACTTCGTATGAGATGCTTTCTGTCCCATTTTTTAGAAGATGATCTCGTTTAATAAATATTGTAATTTGAATATCGTTTAATAAAACAAATATCAACCAAAACAATTCAATTAAAATTTGTTATATAATATAACGTAGATAGAAACTTGCAGTAGTTTACGAAGAGTACTGCAGTCTGATTCATTACTGATACGGTGAGTGGTTAGGTCTGACGGCTATTTTATTTTTGGTTGTTGTTAGCTGTTATATGAATTTTAATTTTTTGCCACAAGAACAAAAATACATAAAAACTTTATAAGTATATTAATTTATAACGTAAAATTACGTTACAACACATAAAAAATTATCAAAAACCATTGATAGATATTTTATTAAAATTAAACCAAAATTGTTTTCTGTTTTTTTTTTTTTATTTTAATATGAACGGTTAAAATCTAATTAAAAATATTTTATTATTGTTTATTTATACATTGAATTATGTAAAGTAAAATTGTCTAGATTATAATAATAACTCATAAGATTAAAATAAATCAGCATTTCATTTTTTTATATTTGTTATAGTAATTTAATTTTTATAGGTACATTTTTTTTGTAATCACTGAGACTATAAAAATTGAGATTTATATGATGGATACAAATACCGAATTTGGTTTTTTCAAATGAGAATAATTCACATCCGAGTGAATAGTTTTTAAGCATATGGAAAATAAACATTTTTCCATGGGTGCATCTTATCACTAGTTACTAGTTAGTCGTTAGTCGTTTCTAATGTGCAAGTAATATTTAATGTGGCGCAAGTAATTTACTAACGATTATAAAATAAATAATTCGTCACCATATATATCAAGAGTAATCCTAGTGGTATAATTGGTATATGAATCGATATCACAATGATAAAATCAAATAATTATTATATTCAATGATTTCAAAAGATGTTTAATTGGTCACGTTTTAAAAATGTTTATTTTTCGATATTGTAGTGTTGAACGAAACGTTATTATATGGATTACAATGATCAAATAATTTTTCTGCATTTTTAAATACAACCTAACCTTCTTTCGAATCTAGACATAATTTCATACGTAACAAATATAAATAAAATTGTAGAAGTCTTAAACTTTTTTTTTTTAAATTAATGTTAGAGCACTATGTATGCTACTCGTATTCTTGTTAGAGTTTTGGCCTTTGAGTCAATTGTATTAAAAAGTTTTAGCATGTTCGAATTCCATTCAATTTATTATTAAATAAATCATATACAATTGTAATATCCAATTACAAGAGATGCGTTGGTTAGATAACTCCATACACTTGTTTAATAAATAATCCAGACAGTCCAGTGATACACTTTTGATTTGTTACATAATACTCAGACAATATTTTTACATAATATATTATTGTAAAATAACCCACGACAGTTTTATATCTCATTTTTTCAAAAATAATAAGCCTAAAATTAAAACAACACAAAGAACAATAATACTCAAATAACAATACTTGGTATGTGCCATATTGTAATAGATAAAATATTACACAGTGACAAATTAAATTAGAATGGAATTTAAATTGCCACCATAAATATAAAGTGGGAGCTTGTACAGCAACGCAAATTGTACTATTGTATTGTGTCCATTTAACTAATCTACAGAAGTACGGAACGTAAATAATTTTAAATGCACAAACCACTTTATTATTACTTATTAGTTACCTACTACCTACCATGTGAATGAATAATAATTAATAATCATATTTTTATCAAATATAATTGAAATTTGTACATAAATTACACATTCTATTGTATTACCTACATCTTTATTTGTTGGTTTTAAATTATAATTTACTTTAATAGTAGTAATTACGACAATTTACAACGGATGTAGGTAAATATAATATTTTTTAATATTTGCAATTTTATTCAAAACTCCAGTGCCATCGGCAAATTATATTTATTTATTTTTTTAAATAAACCTAATAAATATATAAAAATGTATGTTTGTTTGTTCTCCTACATGGACTCAAAAACTACTGAACCGTTTTCAATAAAAGTTATATCAAACATGATTTTCAATCAAACAGATTGAGACTGAAGGAGGTTTTGTAATTTCTCTATTCATGTTGGTCGCTTAGGCTGGCTCAGATATTAGTTTAGTTTCAGCAAACGAAAATCGAATTTTTTAACCATTGGTTATAGATAGTAAAATAATTATTATGCTTACATATAATTAGCATATTATGTTTTTTAAGTTTTAATCTTTTAAAGCTATATTCTATATAAATGTTAAATTAAACAACAGCTATTATATATTAGAAGTAAAGTGGTAGGTATGGTTGGGATTTATATAATACATTAAAAAATACTCAACCGACTTTGACAAAAAAAAAAATTGTGAATATTTCAATTGGATCAACCCGGAAACGATGGATGGATCGATTATAATAAATTTTCAGCTAATACAGATATTAATCAGGTTATTTCTAAATTACATAATTTAAAATCAATTGTTATTTTGACCAATTGGCATTATTTGGATTCTCGAAAAAGTTGTATCTATTAGAATAGAAGCCATTGGTAACATATATGATAAGTGTTTCAAAATGTCATGAAAATTAAAGTTGTGAAATATTTAAGTATTTTAATAATTTTTTTTTTTTTAAATAAGTTTTATAGTTACATATAATTTTCATAAATTACCTTCATAATTGTATGGTGTATTTATACCTAACCTTTTGTCCACTTATATTTTTCTGTCTTATACCTAACTGTTAAGCTATAATAGTTTAAGTATTAGAAGCTAAATAAAAAAATAAAATATACCTAACCTTTTATATTATACATTTAAAATGATACTCAAAATCTGTATATTGGCAAAAAAGTACACAAAAACGTTTAAATTATACAAATATACAGTGTTATAGATACATTATATTATTATAATCATATTCCATTAATATCAACGATTATACCTAATAATCTTGATAAATATATTTTAATAATTGATAAATAATAAGATAACTATCATTAATATTTGTATTAAAAAAAGTTTGAATATTTCACGTTTTTGTAAAATATTTCACACTTCATACTTCAAACACCATTTATGATACAATTTAAAAGGCAAAATGAATTGCTGAGATTTATGGAATCAAAAAATAATCGACCAATTTTGACTATTCGAGGAAGGTTTAGATAACAAATTTAACCAGTTATTTTAAGGAGGCTTGCCACTATTAATAACAATATTAAAATCATAACCGCATATTATTCGTTTATGCCCGCTTGCAATTGGTTCGAGTTTATAAAAAAATTACTTATTACTATCCGCCGCAATTTTCCAATCTCAGATTCATTTATCCCCCGGCACCGCCGAGTAATACAGCTAGTAAATTATAAAAATAAAAGTAATTCAGTATAAGTAAAAGTTGATGTACAAATTCAGAATATTTTCATTAAAATTAGGAGCTTTTATGAAATTTAATAATATTGGACGTACCTACCTTCTTAAAATACCTATACACCTATAATAGATATCATATATATATTATATATATATATATGTATATAATATTTTAGTAAGATATTTTTATATATTTAAGTCATATTGGAAACAATTAGACAACACATATAAATTAATAATTTAATAATTTTTTTTTTTTTTAACTTGAGCCATTAGCTATTGTAGGGATTAGCGTAGGGTTGGTACGGTATTGGTAAGGTTGGTAAGGTTTTTACGGTTGACACGGTAAGTTAGCAACACGTGAAGATGTGGCAAGGTTTTTGGCAACTACGAACCCAGTGGACTATTACTCTCAATCATATTTCAACGATTGTTAGCTTATTCATAGTAAACCCCCATGTATTGACACACTAATATAAAATCTGTATATGTTTCCTGATCTTATTGAAAAGTACTGAAAATTTTGATCTCTGACTTCGTAAAAGTACTAACTATAATCAATTTGCTACCGGAAACTTTCCCAGTAGTTGATAATCCTAGAATTTTTTCAACTAAAAAATGTCTCTAGACACAAAAACACACATCGTTGTAAAATAAATATATAATTTGCTACTGTCAGAATCTAAAATATTGAGTTCTCCAAGACTCAAACAAAACAATGTTATTTTTTTATGGAATAATAGTAAATAATTTCATATTTTAATAACAACGTAGATACACGTCAAAATATCCACCAAAGCATAACATTTATTTTTATTTTTAATAATTTTTATGGTTTTTAATTATAATACATTTTACTTAATAAATTGTACTATATTATAATGTAGGTAGTTGATAAACTCATTATTTTTATTTTATCATTTATGTTAAAATTTAAAATTTAAAATAAACAATATTATGAAATTGACATTCTTTTTTTCAATTAAAATCAAACGTGTATCGTTCATATATTTTATGTATTAAAATATTATATTAATAAACTGTCATATACCCACGCAGTCCATACTTAAAAGCTAAAAATAATTGTTGTATAGTTGGTGAATATAGAAAGAACTATGATAATTATTACTATATAATATTGAACTACAAACACAAATATTTTGCAAGTAAAAAACCACTAGGAGACCCCGTTAAGGGTATTTTAATGTAATTTATGTAAACCACGAATGACTTAACAGTGTAAAGTATATTTATTTTGAATAGGTATTTATTTAAAACCCAAAGAAAAGAAAATGCCATTAATCCAAGAAAGAAAATAGTTCCTAATAACATGATTACATTAAAACAAATTTGTGTAGCTAGTTTATATTTTTATTTACATGTATAATAATATAAATTCATGTTTTTCTTAATATAACTAAAGAAAGATTTCATTTCAATTACAAATAAAATTAATCAAAACAATTTAAAATATGCATACAATAATATTAATATTTAATAACACCTATGAATAAATCAAAATTGCAAATGATTAATTTTGGTACTTTAGTTAAACATAGTAATAAGTTGTATAAGTTTAAAAAAAAAAAATATTTTATGTAATTTACATATTTTTTTTATTAATTATACTATTGGTAGTAAATCATTTACACACTGCCACGTGGCACGTGTACACCATTTTAACAGTAAAAACAATTTTTCTGAACTTATGAGAGTAATAGTAGGTACCAATTTGTTCAAGTTTATAGTTATGATAAATCTTTGTTTAATCATTATATTTGGGATTATGGTTCAATTTTTTTTATTTATTTAATTTATTCAATTCCTTGTGTATATAATTACGTTTACCATATAAATGTATCTTAAGCTTTACTAAAAATCACTGTATTTTACTTTACAAAAAACATATATATGTATAATGAAAAATATATAAATAATTAATATTCAATGGCCTAGTTTTGCATCGCGTGAGCTTCATAATTAAGTTGCAAGTCATATTATTATACTTTTAATAATTTAAAAAAAAAAGTTAGGATGTATTTCATTCTATTGCACGATGCAATTCAAATTCATATAATAATAATACTACATTTATTGAAAATTGGTCCAGTTGTGTAAAAACTTTTATATGTATAAAACATAATTTATCAAACAGCTTTTTTTTTTCAAACATCCACATTGAAAACAATTATTTTACTAAACTGGATGTGAATCCAATATGTTAGAAATACACTACATTATGCGATGGTCAGTTTATTGATGGAACTATCTAAGTATAAATATTGTTTTAAATTGTCCGCTAGAAAATGGTTAGTATAAAAGTACAAGAATTCGTGAGGTGTCTTGTATTAGGTAGTAAAAATGCAGTTCAGAATCTTCTATAAAATGGTATAGGAGATCCTGATTCAAGGAAGAGGAAGAACAGTTCAGCTGAGGCAGCTCTTGCGTAGTCGTCAAGCACGAGGCTTCAAAGATGACGGGCTAAGGTCGGTTCGTGAAGCCACTGTTCATACCGAATATCAGGACCATTTTATTATTGTATGGAATTAATTTAAGGAATTAATAAACGATGACGGAAGTGTCGAAGTAATGCGCAAGCAGTTCTAGCAGTGTCAGCGATAGCACAAAAAATGAAATAAAAGGTAGTACAAATGCATAAAGTATTATGAAATTTAAATAATATATTTAATAACATTAAACTAGTTTTATTATCTATACATATTTTCGGTACAAATATAAACAAATGTTAAATTACAAATTGTAATTTATTATTATATATTACATTATTTTACAAGTATTAGAGGTATAATTAATAAATGCAATAATAGTCTTGTTTAAAGGTCCCTACGCATTTGATTCAAGTCATCACGTCATTGTATAAATTATATGTACCCTTAAAACTAACAGATATACCTAATTGTTGAAGATATTTCTAAGTTTAAGAATGCAACGCCTTAACCAAATTTTTTGAATACAATAATTAAAGTGAGTTAACATCACAATCATAAGCTAAGAAGAACGTCAGCGAAAGTAGGTAGCGAGAAGATTGCCCAATACTTTGTCTTCTTAGTATCTCCATTTATTCCTTTGCAATTTCTTATTTAAATAAATTATCAGTCCCGTATAAATAATTAAATTGATGTAAAAGTTCCACTTAAAATATTAAATCAACATAAATCATAAAATGTGCTAAAATATGCGTACAAAAGTCAAACGAATTTCGTATTTAAAATATTGAAAGAAACAATTCCGTAACTCACTTGGATCCTTTTAAAAATACCAAAGAGAATATCTAAATAGGTACTTATAGGTAGAATATAGAAATATTACACTCAAATAAAAATCAAAATTATGTACACATTAATAGTATTACAGTAGAAGTAATGACACGTTTTTGATCTTGAGTATTTATTTTCTCAAATTTTCCAAAATCAAAAAAGTTTATTTTTATATTGGTAAATAATATTGCTTCAACTAATAATATTTGCTTGACGGAGTAAATTACTTTATAGAAACATTTTGCATCGGAAAATAATGTGGTTATCTACTCTCGAGTAATGTAAACCATACTAATATCGTGAAAGGTATATGATGAGTTCGACCACGGTATAAGTGTAGTGGTCGTGGTCCTCGTAGCATATTATAATATTATAAAGGTACTTCGATCGTCTGTCAGTCAATCTGCAAAAACGAAATGTCGTCACTGGAATATTCTTCTCCACATATGTCGTCGTGCCGTGATCTTGACACCACCTTCGATACGCAGTCCACGAGTACATAATATTATTATTTATACAAATTGGTGTGCGTTAGAAATTCTAGCAAAACGATAACTTTACTAGGTACCTAAATTCGCGGGAATCATCATTTCTGGTCTGACGAAACACGTCTACCGTTTACCGAGGATTGCGGGCGGCACGTCAAGTTAACCATTAAGACTCTTCACGTCATGTCACCTATACATTATTCACGTGTTCTTAGGAAAGAGTAGACAGTTGCATATGCATACGCTCCAACTACCTATGTAACCATAATTTATTGACGTGCATAATATATGCGTGTGCAGACGCTAACGGTAGGGTTGTTATGGATATAATGCAAGTATTGAGGACGTTTAAAAAACGATTTATGTTCTCACCATATTCAGGGTGGAAGAGCGGGAGAGTTACATTTTTTAACCGGTTTAATTATCTAAAATTATACAGCTCTCACCGTCAAACTCTCCACTATAATATTAACCGTGTAAGAGTATAATGCCATCGTCTGGATCAAACGATCGCAGTGCAATAAATAACAAGGAAAAACAAATAATCTTTGATAATATTTACGAATTAGGTATAATTATAATTATGCACATTTAGTTAGGTATTGTTATAGTAGTCACTACAATTATATATCGATACTCTATAGACCACGCTCTTGTTATACCGAAGGTATGATATATTAAAATTTACATAACTGGAATATTTTTTATCGAATTTTATCGTAACAACTAACAGCATGAACTTTGTATATGAAATACATATCTAACTCAAACACTTTAATTATTATTATACAAAGGTAGGTATAGAAGAGATGTAAGCTTGACATTTTTTTTTTTCTTTAAAATTTTAGTTTTTCTTAACTTAATTAATTTTTGAGGTTATTGCTTGGTATCACTGTACCATAGCTGTTTATTTTGATGATTATCATCTAATATAATTAAAAATAAGTAGGTGCCTACTTTGAAATATAATATATATATATTTTAAGTTTGATATATTAATTTGTAACTTATAAAATAAGCGTTTAATTTTTACTTACAAAGTAACAAGTTTTTACTACTTACTACCAAGTACCAACTAACAAAATATTGTTAGATTTAAAATTGTTACTATATTGTGAAATATTTTATTATTTTCAAGTTTAAATATACTCAAATACTTTATGAAATGTCTGTTTCATTTTTATTTACATTGTAACAAAGATAACGTCAGAGTCAAACTAAAAACTTATAATAAAAAATTATAATTTGGGTAAAATCGTGGAAGTGACTTAAACAAAAAATTACAAAAAAAAAAATCAAAAAATCAATAATTGTAGCAAAACGATTATTTAACTACTAAATATATACTGAAGGAAAAATACAACATTTTTAATAAAAGGAAAAAATGCACATTTATAACCGAGTTAGATATTATATATTGATATAGGTATATAAAATATATATTTAATTATTTGTATTTTGAATTTACTATATTATGTTCAATATAATAATACCAAAAAAATATTAAAATGGGTATAAATGGTAGTAAAGTACATAGTTTAATACATAATTATGACTATAACTATATAATATCAAAAGATTTATTTGATAAGAAATTAATATGATAAATTATAAAATTAAACATAAACATAAACAACAAAGCTCAATGCGGAGCAGTCATCGAAACCAAAATTACCCAATACCTAATCCTGACTACGACGTGCGTTCGATTATGTCTAATACACATACGCAACATAGGAATTTAGATGGATTCTATTTCTAATAAAACGATTGATCTTGTTTGAGGCAATACGAATTCTATAAACACATTTTAATCGGTCGTCATGGCTACTAGAAATCGACTCTAGCACATTTTTGATTTTTTCTCCAAAACTTTAAACACACGACTTTTATTAAAACAACCATTTATGATTTAGGGGGATATAAAATCAAAAATATGGAAAAATCTATCTGAAGTAGATTTTTTGCTCTCGCACGTACCTATGTTAGGCAAACATGGTTTCTTTTTGGTTAAGCCGCGAGCCGTCGTCAAACAATATTATAATATTCGCAATTAGGTTTCGATTAACCATCCATCGGTTCGTTATTCCGATCGAGTTGTCAAAAACCTTTGCTGCAGTATAGCGTAAAATACGTAAATAGATATTTCAGAACAACCGCAGTAGGTAAGCGTCATACTGTACGGACTACAAACATCGCTCGTCTTCGGCGATGTAGCTCACCGAATTTTTGTAGCAAACGACGCAATAATAACAATATTATTATTATGTTGCACCGTATTATTATAATGCACTCGTGGACCGTGGTACCGGTTACCATAATTTGCGCCGTTCAGTGCCACACATCATATTATTGAATTCGATTTCGTTCTGCCGCATCGTTTGAAATCGATTTTACAACTTCAGTCACATGCGAGCCACATCCCATCGCGGCGCACAGTTTTATATTATAAACATATTGTAATATTAGAATCTAAAGTTGAAACCATATACCTATGATAAATACTCATCGTCGACGATCTGTACGATTTAAGCGCAGGTATAACAATCAAAAGCCATTCAAACGGTAATCAATGTGCGGTAAAAATATTATATTCGCCTGGCAGGTATTTTACGTTATTCCCATAAACGTGTCACAACTGCGTTTACGATTGATGTAGTACCCGTTGATAATAATATAAAGTGTGGGCTCGTTGGTACCGCAACTATCAAATTGTTATACCGATGCCTCGAATTTCATCATGCATAAAATATGTGTTTTCTGAACATGATAATATTACATTTTGACGTTTTGGCAAGTGTTTATTTCAAAAATAAATCATTCTCAATAATTCTCGTAACATCACTATTAAATAATACTATAACAATCAATATATATTATTTTGTACACGCTTAGTGGTCTGATATAAAGTTAACTTTTTACACTAATATTAGTTTATTAAAATCGATAAAAATATCATATCATTTCTCTATTTTTCTCTAACCTAAAAACTTATAAGTTATTATACCAGTATAATATTATGTTATTGGTTTATTTGTTATCAGACCGTTACTAAATAAAATAATTAAACTGTTATGATAAAATATATTTTTTGGTCCCAAATAAAGCATAATATTTAGCTCTGATAGAATATAATATTTATTTGAAAATAATGATAGATAAGGTCTTTACATTTTATAACCTTTAAATTAACAGTGTATGATTTTTATACTTTATTTAGTAGTAATTACATTTCTTATAGATGTAAATATTCAAAAAATCAATAAGAATGAGATGTAATATCATAGGTTTTTTAATTTAGTGTTTGAACAAGTAATATTTTTATTTCATTTAAATAACATGTAATATAGTATAATTATTCAAATAGGTTAAACAATATATACACGTAGATAGTGATTTTATGTCTATGAAATAAATGATGAGGATTATCAGCAGAATAAGTTTGGGTCCCTGAAAAAAAAACTATATGTTTAAAAGTACAGACAGTAATCCTGCATTCTAACTACGACTTATTTTAAAACATATTTCATATTTCATTATTCTACTGAAATATAACTAGAAATATATTTCAAAAAGTATAAACTATATAAATAATTCCTTTAAAAGTTGGTTAAAAATATGGATGTCTATACGCTTCACTATGAATAGATCTAACCGGTATAATACGTATTCATGAATTAAGAAAAAAGAATATTTAAAAAAAAATTGTTTTAAGACATTCAAATGAAACATGGTTTAATAATTATTATTTGTATGTTTTGTAGTTACACAAAAGAACAAATTGTCAATTGAAAGTAATTAACAAAAATGTTTAAATGAATTCGAACGCAATATTATATTCTTGTTTCGTCGTCTAAGGATTTTTTTTTCAAATTCTATTGTATACGTTATATTATTATTACGAAGTCAAACAACTAAAGTTAATAATAAAAAAAAAAACTTTGTTGATAAAGACGGCTCACTTTTTAGTTTTTATTGTATTATCAGAAAAGGTTTTCATATAATCTCTGTGATAATTGTCATGATATTATATTTATTTATTTTTTATATTCCTTTTGTCTTTGTCGTGACTCCCACAGAATCCGTAAATCGTAAATCCACCCGGCAAACTTAGTATAATGTCATAATATTATATTAATAATATGATATTGACCCCGTGCCCGAGATGATAATGTTACCTATACATCGCTCCGTCGATAGGAATACGGAGCTTACCCCAAACAGCGGCGGGTTACTTAACAAGTCAACAGTAAAGTCAAGCAGACGATCCCCAATAATGATGTATTTTACGAACGTATAATAATATCAGCTGGTATTTATTTTTTTTTTGACTCGTGTCACTCTATACCGTCAATCTGCCGAAAAGTGGCGACGACTAACGGCAAACAACATTATTTGCCGAATATTCGTACGAGTGTAGCTGGGTTCCCGCCGCCGGTCGGAATGTCGACCGACAACGAATATTCGTCAAATACACTAGTCGAGCGAATCCGGGTTTACGTAATTTTTTATACCTATAACAATATAGCTGACCAGTCGTCGATTTCTCACTAACCTGTGTTGTCGTCGCGCTTCCTGCCAACAATATCGTGACGATCGCCGTTCAAGCCCTCGTGGGCATAACGACAACAATTATAACAATATCGAAGATTCCACCACAGGCCGAAACACAATCGCGGCGTCGCGGGACGCTATACCCGTCGGAGGAACGACGGCCGTCCAACGACTGTAACGTTATGTTATCGACACTCACGCAAGTACCCCCAAAGTCCCACGACAACGATCAACCGCCGACGACGTGTGGCGGCGAAATATTATACAGGACTGTCCTACAAGCGGCTGTGGCACGCACACGCGGTCGGCCGAAGGTTTTCGGAAGAGCGAAAAAAAAAATACACCTCGAAAGACCCGAATGACATAAAAAAAAAAAAAATACAGTACACTCGGTCGCGTAAACTCGAACCGGCGAGGCCGCGGGGTCGCAGAATTAATACGACACGATAATAATGTATAGTCCGGGGGTTATCGAGATTATGTTATCATAATATTTCGGTCGCGAGACGAAGCGATGTCGACGCGATCGGCGGCGGAGAGCGAAAGCCGTGCGCGCGTGCCGGTGGACGATGTTCACTATGGTTTTGAACGGTCGCGCGAATTGCGCCAAAGCCCCGCGCGGGGGCCCTGCGTGTCGCGGACCCGACGCAAGCGTGAACGCGACCGCCGCGAAAAACGGAGGCGGCGGCGGCGGAGGAGGAGGCGGCGGCGGAGGAGGAGGATGAGGAGGCGGAGGAGGAGGCGGCGTATAGTCGTGCGTGGTGCCGTGTGCGACGGCCGCCGACCACTTACGGCCAACCGTCTGCGTGATGTTGTGCTAACTGTCGTATTACACCCATATATAGGCACTTGTGTTATTATCACATCGTCGTGTCATGACGGTTACGACGATCGAAGGTTACCGAACTTGGATATTCAAACTATACCTGTAAAATATTGTCATGATTTTGTATACGGACGATCCATATTTCGTAGATGACCGGTGCTGGAGTAACGTTTCCCGCCCGTGGAAAATTATACTTTCCGGGAAAACTGTTTGAGCAGGAATTATGAAAAAACGGTCAGGAATTGGCAGGAACCTAGTACTAATTATTGGCGCAAAAAAAATTGCAAAAGTCAAATTGGAGGGGGGGTGTAATGTACGTGTACATTCGTCGATCTGTGGAGAGCCGAGTTTTTGAAAAGCAATATTTTATTTATTTTTTTATTTTTATTTTTAGATTCTGAGCGGAGCGATGAATGTATTGATTTTATAATGATGTGTGTTTTTTTATTTTTTTATATGTCTGTCATCACCTTTTAGGACAGTAAAAATGCTTCAATTTTCTTCAATAGCACCTTTTCTAATAGAAAAGTGATTCTAGTTGGTACTTAGGGGGGGTCAAAAGTTAAAATTTCTCAGTAGTTTTCAAAAGCGCCTTAAAAATCAAATGAAAAATTAAGGAAAAAACGTGAATTTTTACGGAAAACCAATTTTCGACAAAATCGATTTTGGTTTTTATAGTTCTAAAAGAAATTACCGTAGAGACATGAAATGTTGACCGAATGTTTATATAAGCATTTTCTACACACCATAGCATTTTCAAAATATTCTGATTTATTTTGAGTTGTTAACGGGCATTTTCAGTTTCCAATTTTTTTAGTTTTTTTTTCTATAAATGTCAATAAAATTTTATTTGTTGGGTAAAAAATCTTGAAAATTTAATAGTAGGCTTCTAATATATAGTTTCAAAGGCAGATAAAAAATATTAGAAATCCGTTGTCACAATTTTTTTTATAGGTAATCAAAGTTCAAATTTTGACAAAATACGTAAAATTTAATTTTGAATATACATATTTTGACTATTTTTTAGCTTTTTATGGACCATTTAAATTTTCAATTTTTATAGTTTTTTTTTATATAAATACCAATAAATTTGTATTTGTTGGGCCAAAAATAATGAAAATTTAATACAAGGCTCCTGATATATTGTAAAATTATCAATCATTGTAATTAAACAATTATAAAATGGTCAATTTTTATAACTAAGGATTGAAAATTTAAAATAAAGATTCTAATAAATAGTACATACTGTAAACAAAAAATCTAAAAAATATATAAACACAGTTATTTTTTACAGACATTTTAAGTTCAAATTTGGACGAAATTACATATTAAAATCAATTTTAACGAGTAAAAGTATATATTATAATATTTTTCTAGCATCACTGATAAATTTAGGTTAATAATTAAATAATATGAATAATATTAATTCAACTTAGCAGCTACCGTAAAATAACAATATCAATATAATTTAAAATATCCTAGACTGACATACCATCTCCGTTCAGAATCGTTTTTCATATACAATGATATTATATCATTGAATTTAATACCATCCATTATACAATGATCTACTTATAACCTTCTGTACAGCGGAGCGACATCCACTTGATCGCCTTTTTTTTATTTGAATTATATGACGTGTTATTATACGCAATATGACATTAGAATATATTTTTACGAAACAATATTTTTTTCTCCCCCTTTTTGTCATCGCGTTATTTGGGAATTTATGCTTTTTAATACCGACATAATACATCGAAATTTTTAGAAAGTGTATTCTGTTTTGATGCTTCCATAGGTAATTCAATTTAAATATTGCTGCTTGGTGTTTATGTATTTTAATTAAAAACAAAAAAAAAAATTATGGTAAAAATAATCAGTAAGACATTAAATAAAACACGTACAGTAAACATTAAATATAAATATTTTGTAAAAATGTGGTTTTATGAATACTTCAAACTATAATAGACACTTTATGATAACATTTAATTTTTCCAAAAATACTAAAATCTAAAAATTAATGTGGATGTGAAAATAGATCACTCTGTGCAAATTAGCTGTGAAATATTATAATTTCAATAGCGTGGCTATTATACCAACACAGTGATTTAACAAGCATCTTCACCCCATTTTTCTTCTTCAACCATGCAGTTATTCAAAATCTGATTTTTTGATTATACCTAAAGATTATATTTTCAAATGTTTAAGAAGTGTCCTATGAAAATATAAATTTCTGATTTTTTTTTCAAAGTACAACCCCCCTTTCTAACTGAATTATTTAGCAAATATTTTTTTTGAATATGTTGACGTGTCAAAATTAAAATGCAGTTTTTGAGTTATCTAACTTTGTGTTCTTAAGATAATTATATTTAAATTATGTGAATAATAGGTTTAGAATGTATGAGGGCAATGGCCAATGGCTGTTTTCACATTTAAGTAGTTTATATTAATGTATAAATATTTATAACAGACCAAGTATTATAATATATTATAAATGGTATATCCAATATTACATATTATATTTTATATTTTTGTCATAACATTTTTAAGGACTATTATGCTCACTATATGCATTTTAATAATAGAAATAGTACTCATTTAAATTTTGAATTAGGTAGGTTTATTGGGTTAAACATTTTCAAAATAATTATGCTAAGTAAATAATTAAGAGTTACAAAAGGGGAGGGGGTCCTCATTTGAAAAACAGAAGTTTGTATCACTGCAAGAAACATGTTAATACAACGAGGATCAAGAATTTTAACATATGGTCTTTAACTGAAAAATTCAAAATTTGGTTCATTCTTATGCTAAAAATGGGGAGGGGTGAGCGTGTATCACGCTGTATATTACAGCGTATACGCTACTATAATATTATTCCATGTGAGATATAAGGTATTTTAGAACAGCTAAAATTTTTGGGGAAACCTTTAGTGTCATCCCTTAGTGGTGTTTCAATGAAAGGGTGATGACGCAGAGTAAACCTTAACCAGCCCGTTGTATTTTATAAATTTTTATCTAATCAAAAAATAAGATAAGCCTATAAGTCTTATTTTTATATAAATTGAAAAAAAAAATAATAAATATGCAGAATATTGTTTTCCGTTGTTTTTTATGAGGTGGTGGTTGAGTTTGCGTCGAGTGTCAAAGTGCATAACTCGAGAATGGAGCTGAGACCCGACGGTCCGCGAGTCGCTTCGGTTCATAACGAGTCAAGTGTAATATTTTTTTTTGCGTTTCCCGCGGTTAGGTTAGGTTGTTGTAGGACAGTAATCACTTGGGATCAAAAAAGAATTTTCATCAGCGACTATGTTTTATCTCGGAAATTGAGTTTTGTGAAAAACGTCCGTGGTACACCGTGCGTAAGTAACATAATAGCGGTATAGTTATAATAATTACACGTATTATTACACCGGCTGCATGCACGATGTCTGTGAAAGAAAAATTAGATTGCTTGTCTCCCTGCTTATTGCCTTTTTAAACGTATTATAAAATATAACATAATACTTGTAGGTAACCATTATTTAGATAATATATTATAAGTCTTGGCATGACATTGATAAAAATAATCGAAATGCTCCGTATCCAGTAGAACGTAGTACGTCAGTATGTGCAGTTTATGTTAGGTTAGTTTGACAATATCAATCGACATATTATTATGTATTTTATAAGCTTGTGTATATTAATAATTGTACAATCAAGAAGAATTAAAAAATTAAGCTGAATGTTTAACCCTTCGAGTACTTCTGAACAATTAAAAATTACTCTGTATCGTAGAAACGTGAATAAAATATTGTAATCAGTAAAAAAACAACAACACTGCCTCAAAGATCAAAAGTGTAAATTATCTATTTCAACGACAACAATATGTATAGTGAACTTTCACCTACACTAGAACAGTCGTTCATCGCTATAGGCGGACATCTGCCCGGATCCGAACCCCGGTGGAGCAAAAACAGGACTCCCAAAAATATTTAACTTTTTTGCCGGGTTCACACACAGGCATTATTATATATTTTATATTCTTTCATCTTTCGTCTAAAAGTTCTTTTTTGTGTATTTTTTTTTTAACCATTAATAATTGTCTCTGTGTAAACCAAGTATATACCTAATAAATCTAAACACTGGCATGTATTGATATTTGATCTATCTTTAGGATAATAAAAAATAAAATATTATTTTTCTAACAATTTTAACCACCTTATAAATTAATTGCCAACTCTTGCGCTATAACATCATTGATATGAATTAGATATTTTCAATTTTCAATTTTCAAAAAAAAAATACGATATATATCACAAAAACAATGATTAACATTACTCAATGTGAAAGAATGTATACACCTTTAAACCTTCAAATAACTAAATTTAGAGACAGCAGCGTTTAAAAAATAATACGATTTTAATAAGATCATTCTTGAATGAACACAATGTCATGAATATTGATTTTGTACATTAAATAAAAGTTAGTACAGTAGCAGAAGACTAGCAATAAGACAAGAAATTCAACAAATTTATTTTCGGACAAAGATATTTCTTTATTTGTCTTGACCATTTTAATACGGGGTTTAAGCGAATGGAGTTGGGTGCTCTTAATCTTAAAAAATATAAAAAGGCTTTAATAAACTTTTTTGTGGATAGTACAATATACTACATAGGTATAGAGACTAGAGAGCAAATGAATTACCTACTGCGAATACAATGTAACCCATATAAATGGTACCATTTCAAAGTTTCGAACAATAAAACCACATGAACGTGCTGGACACATAAACGTTTTGAGATGAGCTTGCTTGAACTGCATTATTGAGTAACAATATTCTTGAACGTTTACAAATCACCGAAATGAACAAATGGAAACATATAGCTGGTAGTTTGATCATAACAAAGTGAAAATGTACGACTTATAGTTCAAAGGTAATATTCAATAGGTACACGATATTATACACTATACAGGGAATGATTGATTCAATATTTGCTATGGGTACAAAATTAATATAAAATAAAACGTCTCAAGTGTGTATTTTTCGGGATACCTATAAGTGAAATGTGTTATACTTTTGAGATATTAAATATTTTTACCTGGCATGTTATAGCTAGTAGAATACTGGGTTTTTGGGGTGAAAATAACAAAAAGAAAATAGTACTATTGCATTTCATTTTATTGCCACATTGGAATTTATTTATGTGCCGGATTTTTGTTGTAGTACGATGAAAAAATACTATTCGTAACCTGGAAACCCGTTAGGAATGAAAAACGTGTGTAATGTACACCTGCAAAATAAACAAAATGTGATTTAATACATAACAAAGTAGACTAAATTGCCCGTTTATTACATTAAATACTATTTGCATCAGAAAATATTTCATATATAATTTTCAATTTTGTTTGAAACAAAATTAAGCCAAGCATTATTTTTAAATAAAAAATGTTTAAAAATACTACCTACGTAGGTATATTAAATGAATAATAATACATTTTAGAATGTATAATCAAAAAACAACCCTTATATTGTTGAAAATTATATTATAAACAAAACATTGGGTATAATAAAATACTCTTATCTCTATATTTCCATTATTATTGATTCGTGTAATATATCCGCATATGTTGGTAATTTAAATATATGTTTTAATAACATCTTAAATTAATTAACTTGATCAAATTTGATGGTAAAATATTAATTGTATTTGTATTTATTATTGTTTAAATTTTTTAACATTAATGTAGATGTAATATAATAATATATTGTAAACTTTTGCTATAGCACGCTATTATGTTTTATATTACTATCGCATGGTTATAACTTATGATACACGTCTTATACCTAATAATAATAAGAGGAGCGGGCACTCATATTATACCCGTAATACTTTTTTTACTATGGCGTGATTTTGTGTTGTATATTTTTTTTTATCTGAAATGTATCAATTAAAACAGTCTAAACTAATTGTTTGACCAAAATATAAACTGACTATAAATATTATAAAACCTTTTACAAAGGCACATTTTACTTACTATATTGGCAATGTTCGTGTGTATTGTTATTATATTGGTCCTAAGACCCATTATTATTTACGCTTAACGGTCTCATTGATCCATGAATCAATATTGTGAGACTAATAACATTGATAACCCAAAATATGTATTCTTTATATCGCCTATTCAGGCTTTAGTTACTTTGAATTATTAGTTACTATAAAGTGAAATATTATGATTATTATTATTAATAATAACCATAAACTTATGCGTCTTCATATTTTCTCCTCTCGGTCCAACGTTCACCCTTCAACGATTATTATCAAAGGTATTTTGTTGTTGAGCTCAAAACTTCCAGGGTAAAAAATGTTTTATTAATTATTATTACAGTAAAAATATATCATAATACATCACTAGCCAACGCCCAGATGAGTAGAGCTAGTGATTTTTGTATCCACCCAAACTTGTTCGTAAGTGGTTCAGTTTTTTAATACAATATTTTTATTTCCTGTTTTTTTTTTTTACCGAATACAATATATACGAATAATATATCACATAATTTGCTTATAAAAACCTTATTACCAATCTTATTAGCAGATTTATTCCCAATCCATAAGAATTTTGTAATAATATTATACATTGTCGGAGAAAAATAGAAATATCATTGGAAAGGTATGGTAGAGAAAATGTGTACGAAAAAAATGCACGTGGGAACATGATAATGTAAAGACAAGTTAGGTATTAGGAAAATTGGATACTCCAGCAAAGTAGTGCAACACTAACCGGACAAATTAGTTAGGGTAATACGAGTTATAAAAAGCAGTAACCTAACCAATTTATATAATTAAAGATCATAACTATAATATAGTGAAATAATATTATTATCATTATTTTTTTTATTGGTCTAGAGCCCGGCAACTATGGCAATTAGCTTTTTAGTAGGGGTTACGGTTGTAACTGTTGGGGGGGGTAGGAACGGTTGGTATGGTTGGTACGGTTGGTTAGCAACACGTGTATGTGTGGTAAGGTTTTTGCGCACTAAATGGTCACCCATCTGAGCACTAGTAACAGCGGTCGTTGCTTAGTCTCCATCACATCGCGTGAGCAGAGCCACAGTTAAATATTTTTCGTTAAAATACTAAATCAAAAGGCAATGTTCGTATGTTTGTAGCTTATAAACCAAAAAACTAAAAAACTCATAAGCCTATTTTTCTCTCATAAAACGATCATACGAAAAAAAGGACTAAAAGAGTAGAAGCACAAATGCTGATACCGAACTGTGTGTGTGATAAGAAATTCAATAATTTAGAGCGTGTAGATTTTACATTAAAAAACGGTTTTATGGTCGAATTTCAACCAATGTACTACTATAGTTATTATAATAACGTGGTATTCGCCAGGTTGGAAAATAAGCGTTTGGTAAAGGCTAATACTATACATCAAATATAATATTATTATACTATACTATTTATTTAAGTAAGGAAAATATTATATTAATTTTAAAGTATAATACTTGTTTCAAATTAAATATAATATAATAAAATATTAACTTTTGCATTTTAAAATTTATGGTATTTTAATTAACTCATCACTTACAGACTTATATTAACAAACAATATACGTGCGAAAGTCAGATACCCAATAATTATTGTAATACAACAGAAACTACTCTCGAGGGAAGAAAATAAATTAAATAATTTCAAAACCAAAAATTACTAAATAATACAAAATCCATAGTTTTTATTCTACAGTGATTATATAATATAAAAAATAAGATTTGAAGTGAAACTCTATACCTAACTAATCAGTATAATGTAATACAGGTCTGTGTATGTTATGTTAACAGTTTATATACGATCGAATTTAATGTTCATTGTTTTGCTGATTGATTAAATGCCATTTAAATATAATTTACTTATGTATTTTATAGATAATTATCTACTGTAAACACTGCTCCTACCGAATATCAAATTGTATTTATTTATATATTAATAGTTGTGAACTACAAATTTGAAATCAGTATAGTGTATATATTTTCAAAATCATTCAAAAATCTTTTAGTTAAATTTATAAATATTTATAATAGTTTTTATTAAAAATTCAAAATACAATTAATAAAATGTATTTATGATTACATATATTTACGATTTATGAATAATAATATAACGATATTAAAAAACAATAAGGTAAAACAATCAAATTTACATAGGTAATCGGTAAATTAGAATGTTTTTAAAATAACATTAAAAATAAATTCATACTTATATAACAACTGATATTTGAAAAAAATTGATTTTTCAATTAAGTTTATAACGAATAATCAAAATAACACCGGTAAGTACTATTTTGCACAAAAGTCGATATCGCTAACTCATAAACTAATATTTTCATATGTTGATATATACATTTATACTTTGGAAAGCTTCAAAGCAGTGTTTCCAAATCTTTTTGATATTATTTTAAACCATAAAGCAATTTTAGATGTATTGTTATACTGTACATTGTGATAGGGTATACTGGAATATAGTATAATTAATATTGTATAATTTTATAATTTTATCTTTCAATCTTATAACAATATGACTATGACCCATCAAAAAAATGTCTTTACCTATTGTTTCGGAAAAACTCTTATAGTGTAAGTTAATGTTAGCTATTATTTATATATGCATTTTTAATAGGTAAATGAACAACAAATAAAATTTAGTTAAACATTAAACGCAGAACGCTGTTCAAAAAAAGTAATAAACATTTTTTCTTTCATATAAATTCTGTTCTTGTGAACTCAGTAATGATTGATGTATAACTTAGCTCATATTACACAAATATTGAAATAAGATGGAGATAGAAAATAAATGTTTTAAGAATTAATATAAATATTTTATTACTTTGTGGATACCCATTATATATTTTACTTTTTCAATGTGAAATAAAAATATAAATAACTATACCAATTGTTTACATTGAATTTTTTTCTCAAAATAATTGTTAAGGCAGTTCGAATTGCAATTAGATACCTATTTTAATAAGTAAAGTAACCAAAACATAATGATTTTATTGTTTCATAACAAAAAAAAATAATTACAAACTTTATTATAACAATCAATGAAAGAGTAGTACGTGTAATTTTAGTTTTAATAAAGGAAATATTTCTTAGTACTTGCCAAACAATGGTTATAACTTATAAGTAATTATCAATACTTTTGTACGTTTATTAAAGCAGTAATTTATTCTTAATTTGGAAAAAATGAAATGGTACGTAAAGCAAAAAAATACATATATTTTTATTGTTTTGTCGTACCCGTAATGTAATGTAAATAAATAAATAAATAATTTATATACCTAGCCACACTTCCTTTTCGATTGTAGTCTCTTGCTACTATAAATGTGTTGAGAATAATAAAATCCTTTTAACCTAAAAGAATAGAGAAATAAGTTGATTTCCTTACAGTCTGTTATAAATCGTTATCTATATAATACAAATGTGTTCAACCATGATGGATTATAATAAGTAATAACAACAGGTCACAGTCTAGAACTTTTTGGAGTGCACATAATGGTCTGGTCACCCAGTACACATATACAATTTTTGTGGTTAGACGAAATTCAAATTTTGCTTGTATAATCTTTCCCCTACAATACAATTATTAAAATAATGATTAATTTTGTTTTCCTAACATAAATAACAATTTATTTTACACATTATTATTCATAAAAAAATATTTTAATTTGTGAATCCTTGCAGTGTCGCAGTCGTGCTAGAATTATAGTAAAAATAATACATAAAACGACGACATTATGCAATATGAGCCCACGAGCCAAAGAATTTAATATTGAAGACCTGCAAAAAAAATACAAACTTTCGATTTATGGTTTCCTCGTTTGTCAATATTCTATAATCGGCATGCCCATAAAATGATATCAACGGCGATATTCAACTGTATCCACCAAACGATATACAAATTATATTTTAAACAATAAATGTAGTCTAATACAATATGTTAACAGATCCGTCGTATCCATCGTACGTTAATCAGAAAAATGATGAATGAAACTTCACGTAGATACTTAATTAATTATGTGCCATTAATGCTTTATTGCAATTTAATCGCTGTACAGAACGTACAGTTATATAATATGGACGGTCGATATGGTCTGTACAACAAATCTTGCACCAATATGCATCATAATATTATTTGCGATAGGCCAGCAGGAGTGGATATCAATGAAAATTACAATGTTTACTATTTAGATTGGTACTATCAAAAATATAATAATTTTGTAAACGGTAATGGATCACATGATAGCTATGGTTTACGCACCACCAGAATATAGGTACAAGGTGAAAGAGTAGGTGATCCCTAAATTGCGATAAAGGCTATCATATTATATTGTTCAACTTCAATACTTGCCTATTCGAATAGCACCTGTAGATCATGTATATATTGATTTAATCGCGTGTCAAATACGATTATTATATTATATTATTTTATTTTCATTTTTTTTTATGTCCGAAGTATTACTGCCAGGTAATTCCTTTAATTCCTTTAATCATAATATCATTCATGTCTAAATATACCTACATAAAATATGCTTACCGTAAATAAACGTTGAAAAAAATATATATATATTATTGATTAAAAAGTAAAAGGATTGTACACTACATTTTTCAAATTATTTTTGTCACGGATAGCAATATATTTTTTGTGTTTTATGACAGTAAAGCCCATTTAATGTACCCGTAAGAATACAAATTTTAATACTTGAATTTAATATTGCATATTATTACCGTTTCGATAACCTACGAAATAGTTTAGAAGTATAATGATAATACCTATATTTATAAAAAATGTCGTCCTATAAGCCACACGCATAATATCCGAACAAAAAAATAACAAACATGTGAATAAGTGTTACCAAGCCATGTGTTTATGACTTATTTTAGGGAAGACTATATGGTCCGCTGCTTTCCAGCACTCAAATTAGAGCTTTTGGATCCTTTAGATATTCGCGCTCAATGACTTACTTGTGTTTACATTCCTCCTAAAATAAACTTTCTCCCTTATTCCCTCCTTTCTGTAATTTTGTTTATTCAGCATTCAGACTAAAAACTCAACTGCTCCTTGAAACTCTTTAGTCTTTTGGTGGTTTTTAATAATAAACATTCCAACGAGGTTTGGTTTTATATACATTTTCCAAAACTGCCCATTTATACTTAATTTTAGATGAATAATCTAATTTTTGAACTCACTTAAAATCATTCTCCACTATTTTAGAATAATTGTGTCCTATATAAAAAATACATAAAACCAAACATGTTATCTTAGTCTAAAATATTGATTTTCTCATTAGGTTTTATTGGATGACTGTTCAAGACACGTCATCGCTACGTTTGAAACGTTTTGCTATAACATATAAATTCTTATATGTTTTTATTTACATTAATATGTTTTGTCTGTTATCAGATTCAATATTCTTTTTTATTTAAGAAAAGCAAGTAAATCTTAAGTACATGCTACTCACTATAACAATAGAAGTTTAACATTCTTATAGAAATAAACTACAAATAAAAATGAACGTTTTACAGCAATGCCGATTTTATAACTAAATATATATGAAATTTCCAATCAATTGACAATACATATAATGGGATTGGGATGCATTAACGGCTCTTACAAATATCAGAAAAAAATAACAATAAAATACACTTCATTGAAAATCCGTAAAAATATAAAGTTCCTAAATTTTATTAATAAAACGTTTATGTCAAATCAATCTCATTAGTAGAAAAAAACGTTTCTAAAAGCTATTACAAATATTAAACTAGAATCTCGTATATTTTATCAAATCGAATAATCTGAAGGCATAAACATTTTGAATCAATTAATTATTTACATTTTATTTTTTTATAAAATTAAAAATATATATTCAAAACTTATTAAGTTATTTTACAAGAATATTTTTAAATTAATTCATATGGTAATTAATTATAGAAAAATAATTGAATTATACCAGCTAATAGCAATATTGGTTTTACTTTTAAAAATAATTTTGTTTACAATTATGTTATATTGTTAGAATATACAAGACAAACCTATAATATACATTTCAAAAAGGTATCAAATTTAACTACTTTTCATTGTAACATAATATTCTATATTTGTATAAGTTGTATACCTACTTGAGATGGGAATTTGAAACGGGCTGGTTTTTCATGCCTATTTTCATTCCATCTTATTGATCTAGTTATGTGAAGAGAATTTTGGAAACAAATCTAGTTTCCTCGTTTTGCCTTTGTATTTTAGATCATATAAACACTTTCAAATGTTTGTACTTGCACAGTTACACTTATCAACAATTTTCTATCAAGTTGTAAAAAATTACTTTTCTCCTTCAGATAAATAAATAGAAAAGGTTGTTCATAGGGTTCAATGATCCAAAGTCAACGTTTTCAAACGTTCTTATCTGCTTTCAATATCATAAAATGTAACATTAAACCAGTTAGTGTGTAAAAAAATTCCTTGTAAACGTTGCTTTTAAAATATGTGACACAAACCCATCATAATTAAAACACTATGTTTTTTTACAATAATACATATTTATTTTTATTTTTTAAACATATATATTGATTACAATGATATTATAGCATGGTTGCAGTAATGCCATTATAATAGGTCTTTTTTACCATTTTAAACTGATGACAGAGAGGCTCTGTTTAACCATTCCAACTCTTCTATAGGAATGAATTCACCCTTAAGGTAGTTTACCGGCAATAAATTTATTCTCACAAAGTATTTTTTATTCGTTTTTTTTTTTTTTTTTTATTGTCAGTAGCATCCGTTGGATCCACATAAGCATTATTCGCAAGAATATTTTATTAGTTAAAAATTAAAAAACACAGTGGCGCTGTGCATGACATTCTAAGTTTTTGTTCGTATCGGCAAATGAAAAGAATTTTTTTAGCATTATACTACATTGGACTATAAAACTCACTTCTGAAAAGAAAGAAAAATAATAATGAATTGTTTCCACATTCGCTTGTAACGTTCTATTAAAATGGCCGACACTGACCCTTTCATCGTATAATACCTACCATATAATGAATCTATACATAATATAATCTGTTACTTTGAACGTTTTTTAACTGTAATACCCAAATGAATTATCATTTTAAGTTGCGTGACCTTGTTTGTGAATACGTAATGTAGATAAATTTAAAATGTATTCTTGTAGTTAAATAGGTATAAAAAAAATTATTTTTCAAATTAAAAAAAAAAAAAATTGTTTTCTAATAATAAGAAAATATAAAAGTTGGACAATAGACATAATTTGGTTGATGAATTAGAAAGTCTAATCACGCAATTCAAAAAAACCATCGAAGAGAGTTTATAGAATTAATGTTTAATAGTTTATCTGTTGATTTAAACTATAAACTTCATAGAAAAAAATAATGAGTAAATAAATCTATTAATCATGAGTTACCTTATTAATATCATTATAGTCAACGATAATATTATGTACTATTCAGTATTCATACGCGATCCACATAATTTGATTATGGAGGTATGTCAATAAAAATAAAGATATTAACCATAAGTATTATTATAGTAATTTATATCAAAAGATTTTATATTATACATTTAAGTTATTGTGAGTAAATAGTTGATACGACATAATAAATCATGAGATAATAATATTATATATTCATATAGTGACAATTTTTAGCTTAATAAAATATCGTACATGAGACGTATTATATCTATTTTATAGGTAAATTTATAAATATTATAAAAGAGGACTGATGGTAACCACTCTGCAGTACAGTAGTAGTCGATACTGTCGAGTGTATCCTATCTTTGAATAGGCACTATAATTGATGACATGTTCAATTTTAATTCAATAAGTTAACCAAACATAACATTGAAAAACAATTCAGAGCAAAATTATTGGTCTAACTTTTCGTAACGTTAAGGTTACGAAACAATATTTAAATTGCAACGAATGTTCGTTACTTCACAGCAAACATGCCTGCGTGGACACACCAATACATTTTTATGTTAGGGTTGATAAAGACGTATAACATACATATTTGTATACATTATAGAACATAATGTAATACAACTACTACATATGTGTACATTTCTAACAAGTGATTAATTTTCCTACACCACACAGCATGCATGTTTACTATAGTCGGTACGGTGACGTGTATATATTCGGGTGCGCACAACCACAAACCATCCAGCCTTCTTTCACATTCCCAACTCAACACAACAATTAAACAGAGTATTGGGAAATAAGAACATCAATCAGTAGCAGTTTTACTAGTGAATCCAAGTCGAGGACACCAAGAATAGCCGTGATTAAGAGGCAGCGAGCAGTGTCCATACAGCGAAAGAGACCGACGAAGTTGCAGTAACTTCGGTGCGGCAGCGAGGACGAAGCAACGAGAAGTCACTACGACGTCAACATCCCGGACAAACCACGAAGCCAGACCTACGGCAGTAACGGGCGATTATCAGCGGCTTTACACGAGGTTCTCCATATTCATCGCCAAAGATCAAAAAGTCGATCTACCATTGCGACTGCAGAAAGGTTTTTTTTCAGGACCATTAAATAAAACCCCACCCAGCGCGCTTGCTTAGTCGTTCGCTTCGAACTTCTCGACCTGACCACGGCTTAACCATGACCGTGAGAGGGTAGTTTTGGCTCGCCCCTTGTATAATATGCATCTCACCAATATCTAAGTAATCATCCTAATATTGTAAATTTTAATCGCGCCTCTACAGGCCGGACACCGCCCGCCATTGCCTGGATGTAAATATTATCCCTTTAACTGTTAATAACTTAATTTATATATTGCATAATAAACCTACGTGATACCAGACACAACACTTATTCTTATTAACGAAAGCAGTCCGTCGAATATCGGCGCACTGTTTCAAAGCGTACCATTAAATCTTTAGAACTATTTTCGTTAGGCTTATTAATCCTTGTTTTATGGCTATACCTACTGAACAACAAACAATTAACACAGATGATAACATTTACCTAATTATTTTGTATTCTTTAAGTAACACCATATATTTTTAAATTTTGGAGGACTAATATAAAAAAATACACGTTTATAAGTTTGGTGGGTACGATTAATTATCAGAAAGTAATTTTATTAATATACCTAATAATCTATAGTTATAATTAGTCATAAGTGATTCTAAATGCAATAACTTAACAACTATAAAAATTATACTACCTTATAAATAACTAATAACAGAAAGATATTTTATAGATAATTGAATACATAGCGGTCTATAGAGTCGGCCAATTAGATATGTGAATAAACATAAAAATATACTACCATGTTTCTTTGACGTACTCCAATAAATAAAAATTATAAACTACTGATCTCATAAATCGTATATAAATTAGTTCATTATACTTATATAATTTTACATCGAATTATTATTAGGTACGCATCATTAGAATACCTAGTGTTTTATTAAAAAAAATGTGTATTATATATATTTTTAGAGAGTGAAGCTGATTGTATATAATGAGCTAAGTATAAATTCCTTTATTCGTTGCTTACAAAATAAGTTTAATTAACTTGGAGTTTTATTTGAGTTTGTATAATGTCTGTGCTTAAAATGGAACTTATTATTTTATAAATGTCTTTGCTGTAGTTTCGTGCATAATCGATGTTCTGGAATTTTATACAAAATCCTCATCTGTGTGTTTCTATCTTTAATTCACAAGCAGGTTAGTGTTTCCGTAATATATTATCATGTAAATAACCAGGTTCTATTTTAAAACGTCTTAGAGAAAATCTCCGAAAGTGATATTCAACCAAGTTTGACATTTATACAAAGCATGAGAAAACTAAAATTATAAATTAGTATAAAATTCTACATAACACACTAACAATAAAAGTTTATCCAATTCACTTAAAAATATTATTATTAAATGAAATTATATTATCTCATTAAAATAAGTTATTGCGTTAACACCTATTGCTACATCAAATAAAACAAAACAGCTAACCACGAAATGGCAACAAAAATATATGTCACAGCCGTTACCGGTTACCCAATAACATAAAAGTCATAAAATAACAAACGTAAACATAAAATAGTATTATTTTTCTATTTGTACTTAGGACAATAAGACATAACCTTAACTGTTGAAGTCTTAGTTATCAATAAACAAAATATATTTTTATAATAATATAAAAGTGTGAACTGTGAAATTTAAATATATTTTGAAATTGTGAATGAATAATGGTAATTTTACACAGAGTTACAGTAATAAAACTGAAAATTTTGCACGTTTTGCAGTATTTTTGTTGAATGGCTGTAACCTGGTCAACTTTGGACCTAGAAGGGTGGTTAAACCACCAAAATACATTAAAAAATTAGGCAAAAAATAATTATTTGTTAAAATAGGTGGTTGCCGTTTAAGAAAAAAAAAGTTATACTGCGCATACGCAAGTCTAATTAAATTGAAAAAATTCATGAGCCATATTAAAAAGGTGTATTTTTATGTCATAACAACCAACAAGAAAGAAGTAAAATTGCCGAGCTCTACGCAATTGAGTGTTCTCAATTAGTGTTTACACCCTGTGTATCATGTTTCAATAGACTTTGGCAATGAATAATTTAATAATTTTACATATTTAATTCTATGATAATATATCTATGTTCGTCAATATTAAAAATTCAAACATAAAAACACTTTATTTCACATTAGATATTTTACAATAGTATAATATTTAAAATCCAAAAGTATTTTTAGAACTATACTTACTAGTTAAACATTATTTTTTTTCTTCTGAAAATATAAGACGAATACAATACACAAACCACTGCAGTAGTTTTACCTTATACTATACTTGGATAACACACATAATATTAGAGTGATGTCCAGGGTGAATTTAAATTTAAACCTCTTGACAATTTGCACAAACGTTATTGACCACCGCATAGGCTATAACAATATTTACCTAAACGTAATTAAGTATATTAGATAAAAAAAATTCTATATATCATGTTCAGAAAATCATGTTTTTAATTATTAATCCTAACCTTTAAATCGGAGGAATACCAAGTTAAATTCCTCAATCTTAAATGTAAAATAATCTACTTAAAAAATTAAAAATAGTTAATCAAAAAAAGGTAGATACTAAATAAATAATGAGTTACTTACATACATTTGTTGAAAAAGCATTTTATTCCTGTAGGTAAATATATTCAATAATAACAGTTATAATTTTGATTATTCAACTTAAGTTAAAATCATATTTGTGAAATTTACAAGTCTTGTACTTGTTTTGAAGCAAATAATCAAACACAAAATATACCTTTTGATTAAGTGAATAATAATTGTGAACACAGTAAATCCCCGTGTTATGGTTATACATCGTTGAACAGAATTAAGTAATTAATTTGACCTAGGTACTTCACAATTGGAGTGGAAAACTATTTTTGTTTAAAATATTATTTTTAAACGATAAAAACATTGATAACTTATTCTCAAATATGTATTACCATTGGTTATACTTATTAGTATTTATAATCAATGGTATTATGTACCGAATTGAATACATTAAACAAAGTTTAAACCAATAAGAAAAGCCAATAGTCATATTGATCTTTTAAGAAATAATTGTTTTTAAATTATAAATCCAATATATTTTTAATACTTATGATTATTATTTTACTGATTGCAAATTATGATTAAATTTAAACACTTTCATTCTAGATGTCAATCTTAAGTTTAAAATATATATATACTATAATAATTCTAACAATATGTAGTTAAACTCGACATAAGGATAAGACAGGATCAAAGTTAGAACGTGAAAAATTCTAACCATGGAACTTTTCTTTGTTCTAGCAAACTTATTTAATTGCAGGATACCTAGTTACCGAGGTTATCTCAAACTTTTCAGTAGTTGTCAAAACCATGCCGATTTTAGTATCAAAACTTGTATTCCAAAAAATTATTTATAAGTTCCCATAGGCGCATTCAAGACAGTAACTAGAAGAAACATTCGAGACAATGGGGTTGAACTCTTGTCCTAATACAGAATTGGGTACTTCAAATAATACATAGACAATAAATCACTAAAGTCTTAATGAAATAAACCTATTTAACTAACGGAAAAACGAGAATTTTTACACTACAACAGTTTTCAACAAAATTGAAATTGTTTATTTATTTCAATTCAAAAATGAATTACAGTCTCTGTGATTACAAGTTTCCTGATACTTTAAAATATGTACACCAAATAATTATTTCTGAATTTACTAGACATGATAAGACGACATCCAAAATATTTTTCCTCATCTTGTGATATTATCGATATATTTGATAAAACGTTTAGTTAAGATTTTACTCAGGTACCTAACTATGTATGATAACATTTTTATTTAATACAATTAATGCAATGTTCTTTATAAAATATTCAGAAGTAGTATTAATAACAGTGATTACATATATAAATGCATAATTTTTTTTATAAAGGATTTATTTAAAATGTCAACTAATTTTATCAAAATCACAAATGTTTTGTAGTTAAAAATAAACAACATATTCAATTTTATAAGTTAGGGCTTGAAAACATAATACATAGTATAATATATGGTAAGGTAATATTATTTTGTATCGTAATTTATCCTTACAGAAACCGAAGAAAACAGAAATATATGTTTTTTTTTTTCAAGGGGAACCCCTAGAATCTAGATCCAGATAAAATGTAAATTATTTTAATTTAGACCATTAAAAGTTAAAAATGGTGTATAAAAAACAATTTATATGATTTCTGTCTATATAACCTACATTATATTATATAAATTGAAGTAAAAATAAACAATACATTGCATACATATATTTACAATTTAATATTAAAGTTATTATAATTAATAATTTGGTTGTATCAGGTATAATAATAATCAATTGATTGTGATTTTGTATCACCCATTAAAAGTGTGCTTCATATTATGCTGAATCCATAAACAAACATTAACCATCCGTAAACATTAAACATTTATAATCTCTACATATGTTAAAAAAGGTAGTTATTGTTCCAAATATAATGGATATTTTTAAAACAATTTATAATTAATAATTTTTCATTATTTATTTATATGATACCTTTCTGGTTACACTCATACAGGTTTTATATTGTTATAGATCAATATATCTACTCAAAAACTTTTGAAAAACTAAATTCCATCAATTATATAAATGTTTAGGGAAATATTATAAAAAAAATGAACCTTTTAATAGCGCATACAATACATGCATAAACCATGTACTTTATTTGGAATGAAATTTAAATAAAAACAATAAAACATAATATACGCATAAAATAAATGTCAATTATTTTTCAATAGAAGTAAAGGGTGAACTTCAATATAAACCATTCATCTCATCAGTAATTTATATCACAAAATAAAGTGAAGTACCTACCTATCTAAAATATGTTTATTTAAGTTTTGATGTTAATGTACATAATATTAGGTATTATAAATTTATTGAAAAATATACGCTGCTATAGTACAAAAAATAAAAAATGTAAATAATATTTGGGGTGCTGGCCACCTAACTTTGGATAATACTATCCTTGCAGAAAAAAAAATTGAAACAATCGGCCAAGCATAAAATATAATATATATAACCGTAAAAGCACTTGTATAATAATTTACTCTGTGAACAAATTGGTATGGAAATAGTGCAATAATTCACCTCTGGTGCATCTCAGTTTGAATATACCTTGGCTTCAAGTGTAACATCAAAATTGGCCAAGATAGATGTAGGGACGAACAAATCTTGAAATTTAAAATACCATATAGGTAAGTAGCAATAAAACTAAATAGCCAGTCCAAGACACCACGAGATTGATCACGTTTATCCTATTATTGGAATGCAAACCCGATAAATAAAAAACATATCACGTGCATCTCGTTGTTAAGTGATCAAAATATGTTGATGACAAAAAAATCACGGATGATATGACAATGCGTTGAAAACATATGGGTTCTAACTTCTAAGTATTACACTGTTTTACCTAAGACGGTTTTAATCAAAAAATTGGTTTTATTACGTAGGATACTAAGATATAATATGTATAGAAAGAACAGTTATTTAGTCCTTAGTAAGACGGACGACGTAACGCGCACACGCACTGTCCAAAATACACAAAAAAGATGCAAAAACATTGTAGAAGTAGAAGGCATATTATATTATATTCTGTTGGTTAGACATATTTGTAATCAGTATATTATCCAGAATGTTGGTCATAATATATTTTCAATGAGAGGTTAAATGTTTATTTTCACAGTACATAATTGCTGTTACACTAATTGTTTTTAAATTGCGCGATATCAAAATATCACAGCATCCAACGATAGCGATTTCTGTGTAGGTTAACAATGTCAATTAATAATATTAGTAAATTTTCTTACGTAAATTCACAGTCGTTATATAATTTATAATGACCGTATACTAATTATGCTCAAACCAGATCAATATTCCCAACCGTTTGTTGTCGGAAACGATTAAGCGTCATCTGCATTGGCATAGCATGGTAGAGGAGGGGAGGAGACGTTATGGGTCATCTGCATTATAATTGTTATACTAAATAATGACTTTTTTTTGTGTTATATTATATACATACGTCGTGATATGATGTGCTCATATAATAGTCTGACCTAGCTATCAGATCTGCCCACAGGTCGACATCTTACATCCTGGATCGTACAATCTCGGTGTAGCCAATATCAAGGTGGACGCAATCGTTACTTCCTAAATAGTTATCATGCAATAGTTATATCATTATTAATTTAGAATTATTATAAATCATCATCAGCATAATGTGTGATTTTCAGATGGTTCAGTTATCAGTATAAACTGTAAAGTTTGTAGTTTATTAAAAAAAAAAAAGTCCACTATTTGGAGTTTTCCGCTATTTAGAAATGCCCGTTAAGGGAGGTTCCACTGTATATATAATATAATATACTTTTTAAAACAATAAACTAATTGATCAACGGGTTGGGGTGACTAATTATTGTTAGTTAGGTACCTATTTCATTTGAACTAAATCCTTATCACCAAGATAACGATAAAAAATATCGGGTGGTTGGCTGTGGTACGATTGAGTATAAGTACACGTTTTTTTATAACACGGTTGAGCATAGTATTTAAAACAACGTTTCCACGTTGATAAAGAATTTCACGGCAATTTCAACAATGAGTCTACCGCTGTTTGCTTCTCCCCGATAATCCACGATTAATGAAAAACGAATAATGAATATTTTACATATAAAATCAAAAATGTGAAACCCGTTTATACGGCTACCGGAGTATAAATAAAGAAAAAATGTAATCTTTAATGTAGTACGCCTATTAATGGCTGAGAGCTAAAGACTTACCGATTTTGGCTTGAAAATCAAAATTGTATATTCCGCTAGCTGGTCTACTTTTGCACCTGGTGGGCCAATAGTGTATATATCAACATCGCAGTTTATGGTAGGTATACCAAATCTTAAAGGTTTACTTTTGTTTCTTGTTCATATTTTGATACGCCGACTAATTTTCTCGTGTCGAACAATAAAGTTGTTTTACGCTCTGCAATCGTGTTGTAGCAGGATGGTAAACGAAACTGGAATACTTACCTTTACAATTATGATTTTAATTTATGGTTTAATTTAAATTTTTACGTACAATGGTATTTCTTAAAAAAAATAAGACTACATAAATCACATGATTATTTCAACCCTAACCACAAACGCACCATAACATCAAAACATAATATTCTTATAGTTAACTTCTGAACCTTTACAGTGATTTAAGACAGTTGTAGGTTTATTATTCTGATATAAATGTATATCAAATTATATAAGTTAAAGTTACGATTTAATGAAACGACGTTATTAATTTTACAACTCGTAAATCATCAACGTAAAGACATGTTATGGCAGCGTAATTTAGCGGTTGAATGAAATTAATTTTGTGTTTGTGTTTGCTTGATGATTCATTTTTGTAAAAATGTATGGAATACAATATTATAATTTAAGTTAGTAAAACTAAAATTACGTGAAATAATTATGAATACGTATTATAATATTTATTTAATCGTCTCTTGCATCAAACTGAAAAATAAAAATATACCTAACCGTGAAATATATGTTAGGACGTTTCTGTGTATTGTTAACTATATTATAGGGTTGCGTAAAACATTTTATAAACTATAAAGTTGATCCCAAGCACTTCGTTGAGCGTAAAAAATTACAACCCCTAAAAAAATTGTGATTGTTGAACTCCTTTTGAGTGTAACTCACTGCAGGAAGTGCAACTCAACCACCCTGGTAGGCAATCCAACTATGATTAGCCACACGGCCGTGGTTCATGAACATGCAGATGAGCGGCTTTAAGTGCAACTCAAGTAACTCAACCACTTTGGTAGGCAATGTACGACCATTCGATTTTATGGATGCTTCTACTGATTTGCAGTGTTGAGACTTATCTAGATAAATAAATAAATTACCTATTATCTTATCTACTAAAAAATCTACATTTTATCTATTTATCTATCTTGGATGAAAACTACAGTCATCAGCTACTGTAATTTATCTAGATATTTTTTTTATGTTGTAGAAACAATTTTAATTTATTTTAATATTATTATAATATTTATGTTTCTTGTAATATTCATTATTTTCGTTCGTGTCGTCACCGTACGACGACAACGATGGTCGGCCGATACCTAACAATTTCTATTATTATTCTTAATTACTTATTACTCTTTAGTATTTAGTCATTATAGTCAATAGTCTGTATACTCTATAGTCGCATTCGTACCAACAGATTCCAAATGCTGATAGATGTGGGTAAATAAAATAAATGAAATGGCGTCAGGTCGAAACGTCGAAAATCCAAACTCCTAAGAAATTATAAATAACTAATAAATGTCTCGATTACGTACAGCCTATATATGGGTGCAACACAATATGCTGCTCTACGCAGAACACTTTTGAGTGTCTGATCGTCTTTTAAATATCGTATTTTATTTTTAAAATATTGTTGTTTTTTAAACATTAATCTACTTTTTAAATAGATAATTTTAGTTGAGCTTTATCTTTATCTAAATAGATTTTAGCTACATTATCTTTATTTTTATCTGGGCTCAACACTGCTGATCTGCCCGATTAACTAATGTCAACCAATAAACTTATACAAAAATAATAATATATATATATAGGTACCAGTATTACTATTATAATCTACATAGCCAATGGCAACCATTTATAAGCAAATAAAATGTTACAATTATCTCCGTGAATCTCAAATTCATTGTTTGAGCATTTCCAATTTACCTTTTTTTGCGTCAAACTGTGACTTCTTCTCCAAGATAGATTATATCTCTGTATCAAATTTCATCGAAATCGGATGAACGGTTTAGAAACATACAAAGGGGTGACAGACAGATATTCATTTTCATAGTTAAAGATAATAAATTACGTTACTTAATACAACTCAATAGTTGTTTATAATAGTTAACAATATTATGTAGGTATACGTATAACATTACATATAACATTTTAGCTAACCTCTGCAACATCACTCATTTTATGTTATGAAAATACATTGTTGACATAAAATGTAATGTATATTGTACCTATATAATATGTTAGGTACGTTGGTATATCGATTTAAAAATGTGGTAATTTAGTATCAAAATCCCTTAAAGGATTAAACATAAATCATTATTCTCTTGAGATTTAAATTTCCCTGTAGAGTACACCTACTCCAAATTTAACGTTCAAACACGTTGACATCGATGATACTGTTGAGGGTACCACGCATATGGTACAAACAAAATAATATCATACAGAGGAGTAACGTAGTGAAACGGCATTATAATTTATAACCTTTGTACAGTCATATTTAATTTATATTAATTAGTTAAATAATAAGTTTAATTGGTAGGTACAGCAGAGAACGAACGGTTGTTCATCTAACAGAAATCCTTAGATATACTGAACAAAATAAAGTACCTACTTGAGTAATTTTGACATTATTATAAATGGAAATATTTATAATATCAAATCATATAGATCTATATTTTTATAATTATTATTATTGTCTAAAATATACACAAAACTAGTCCGAATATTTGCATTATATTATAATCAAACCACTTCAGACGTATTTTGATTTCGAAGTAGGTAATAACAATTTTACTTGGTATGTCTTAACATTTTTATTATTTTACTAAGATAATGAACTAAAAATAAAAATATAGAAACATAATACTCAGATTACTATAATATCAAATTGATAATGATTTGATAATTAGATTTGTTATTTCAATTAACAATGTTTAATTGTATATTAATTAATTATATTTAAAAAGTTATATTATTTTACTTTTACCATTATATTATTGATGGTCAATGTAACTATGTCTTTATTATCACTTTTGCGATACGGTTTAATGATGATTATACAAACAAATGCAAACATTTTATAAACCGTTGTAATGTGAACGTTAAACAAAATACTAAAATGTATAACCTCTAGAATTGTTTTATATAATATAACTTCAATGAGTTTCTCAACTTAATTTTTCACACAATGACATTAGATTAGCGTTTATCTATACGATATTGTTTTTAAAATAAATATTTATAATAAATAGAAAAAATATAGGAACTTATTAGTTATTTATAATGCTTAATAAGTATACAAATATTTTCACACGAATTTAAATTTAATTTAGGTTAGGTATGTTAAGATGTGTTTAATGTTAGTGTTTAAAAGTTTTCCGTAAAATTAAATGCAAAATATTGACATTTACCTACATTTTTTTTATAAAATATACATTTTCTATGTTAATAGTAAACTTTTTGTACTGCAGTATACTCTTATGAATTGCTATTAGTCGTTTAATTTTCAATTTCAATTTTCAAGTTTTTTTTTTTTTAACAGAATAATATAACAGGTAGTGATGATGGAAAAGATTATTTTCATAAAAATTTCTTGTAGAAGTTATTGATGTAGTAAATATAAAACACGGAAAAGTATTTTTTATTTACGTTAGAGGTAACGGCTGTTCTATAACTTAAGGACGAAGATTACAGCTGAATGCAACCAACCGTACTCTATAGTGTGGTCTATATTTTGTTTATTTCTATTGTATTATTTTTTTTTATGAGCCCGTACCAGCATATTATTGCGGTGGTCGCAAATGGAGTTTTTAATAAGCATATTATTTGGGATAATCCACACCCACATAACTATATTTCGTACGTATATATTATTATTATATTATATTGTATTGAACACAATTGGTTTTACTTCCGGCTTACAAAGTATCCCCAAACGGGCGATGATCGATGTAGTAATATTTTCCATAGTCCGTAAAATTACTTATTGAGCCTTACTTAGGTATCTAAATCGCAGAATCGACGGTGTGTAAAATCCGTATAGTTTATTCTAAAATTGACGTTGCCCTTTCGAATCTGAGAACCGAACAAAGCCCCAATAGGTACAATATTTATTTGTACAAATTCCTCAAACAATATTGTGCCAATAATATTGATAGTTGGTTTGCAAAAACTTTTGTAAAAATAAAAACAGTACCTTGTACGTAAGTATACTGTATAATAACATGTACTCGTTATACCTACCTGAAACTTATACAATACTATAATGGAATAATTGAAATAGGTTGAGAGTGTTTTCTTTTCAATTCTTTCTTTTCCGATTTAATGCTGTTAATACATTGATGAATAGTATACATTTTTTAGATACCAAGCTAAGAACCAGAATTATAAAGTGAGATTTGAGTGGATATTGAATTGTGTCGGTATATACGTGTTTTAAAAAATGTATATAGAACTTGTTTTCATTCAATAAACAGTTATTATTATAATCAAATATTAATCAATCAAAGTTTCTTAGATGTTTCATTTCGTTTTCACAAACATTTCAAATTTCCATTATTTTGTAACAAAATAATGGGAAATAAATTACGAAATATTTCGTTATTATTATACTGTTTATAACTTGTTTGTAATTTGTTTATAAAGCAGACTAAGATGATCGTATTTAAAATTTGGTGCTAAAAGTTCTTTTTGCCAATTTTATAAGTCATTCATTTATGTAAAACTTGAAGTTTGGATAATATTTCACAAACTTTTAATCTTAATATTTATGTCAATTAAATATATGATTAATAAAATTTTAATTATTTTATTATGCTATTTCTTAATATAATAGTTGTAGGTATTATAAAGTTCAGATATATTATAGATATAAATAAATAATGTATCAATAATTATTATATATTTATTTATTTATTCGTGGTCAAATTGTCTGATTTCAAATACAGTAACAATCCTTTATAATAATTAATAAAACACTATAGTTATGAATAAAGTAACAATTTTAATATTGATTAGCTTAACCGATAGTTAACAAGGTGTAAGAACAACTAAATTAATATATACAATAATTATATCTAATATATAATATATTATATATATGGAAAATAAACAATGACATACAAGTTAATACTGGTCTGCTGATGAGAATAATATTATACCTAATTTACTTAAACAGATTTTGATAATTAATTGTCATGTTAGTCATTCACCCTCACGAACTAACATAGTAATATTATATCGGTTCTCATCGATAGACGCTCCTATAACTTGGAAGACACTCAAATGGGAATTTTTATGTGACCTCACTGAATTGATAGTTTTTCCATCTTTTATATTGATTCTCAACTCTCAGCCATTATTTTTACCTTATAAAATAATAATATGTGGAAACCAACGGTACCTCTAATAATGGTTAATTGTATCGCTCAAGCTTCTAAATTCAAAATAAATTCGATAAAATGTTGTAGTCGTAATTTTCAAATTTTTTTGCTATATAATGGTTGATTTTGTTTTAATTAAAATATAAAAAAGTTTCAAGTATAACTTAATTTAATATAATATAATATTTTATATACACAGTTGTGATTGTATGAACTGTGATTGTTAAAACAAATAAATAAACTTAAATGTTTGATTATGTAATGTAATCGTATTACTTTAATATAATAACTGAGCTATATTTATATATTGTGTAAAAATACCGATTTCAACCAATAGTAACATTATAACTATTATATTTTAAAACTATAAATTCAGTGAGAACCAAAATTACTTCTATCTTCAACTATTTGTTTGATAACTACAAAACTTTATTAATATTAGAAACATCAAAACAAATGATTATTGATTAACTTAAACTAGTTATTTCATATAAATATTACTTACATATTTAATAAGTTTTAATTTTCTAATTGTTTTTCTTTTACTAAGAGTACCTACCTAACTTAAGATTTTAACAATAACTTATAAGCATTATTTATATTTGTGATACATTTCTTGAAAATAATAGACGTGGCAATATTTTGCCTACAGACATGACAATGTTTCGTTTATGTATATAACGTCCCGTCAGGTATTTTTATAACACAGTAATGTATTATACTTTATCGTTCACAAACTATCTTGAACGATAAGATTGATATCAATAGTTGGTTTTACTGGATGAATAATTAATGCCGATCGGTTGGTTATCCCTCGGGAACATGCACAAAAATCTATAGGTTTCTTTATTATAAATTAGTAACTACCTACCAGTATAAGCCAATATCAGTTTTCTGATTAACCGTTGTATAAGACTATAATTAAGATATTTCTGAAGTATGCTAATTAGGAATTTTCAATTTAATATATTGGGAGTTTGTAATTTGCTCAAAAATAAAGATATGTAATTTGCACCACTGCAGGTAGTTGAAAATAGTGTTCGTAATTTGCACCAAATTGATGGGCACTATCGATAGTTGTAAATATGGAATAGTTTGACGGACTATTCAAATAGTAGGTAGGCATTTTTAAGCGTTTTAAGAGCATCATTAATTATTTTAGGCTTTAGGTGATTGTTCACCAACCTGACCAGTATAACAACAAATTAATATCAAGAACATCGTTCATTGCATTAGTTGCATACAAATACAAAAAAACTATAACAGCGAATTATAAAAGTATGGATATTAATTTTAATTGACTAACATTTTTTTATAATTACAAACTTAGAAACTGAGTATTTATATTTTACATTTTAATATTGTGAACTTTTTTATAATATTTATTTAATACTGACGTACCTACCGTAGAACGGTGTAAATACTTAGTAAGTGAAAAATCATTCAGAATTTATAAATGGAATATTCTGTGTCTTTATAGCTTCTCATATCTTTATATATAATACTCTACTATCAAAACTTGTTCGATTATTCTTTCGATAATAACTATATTATTATTAATCGATTTTAATTTTAGTACTAATTATATTTCCTATTCTTAATACCTGGGATGGTGAAAATTACATACCTTTATTTTGGTTCAAATTACAAACGCAGTTTCAAAATATTGGCGAAAACTACACATGTTGTAAATATTTAGGGTCAATTTTGGTGCAAATTGACTACACCCAATATATTATGTGATCTTATTCCATGAATTATTGATTTAGTTTGTAGGTAGATACCATATAGATATATACAACAACTAGATAGCCGTATTTATTCTGCAGTTGTGACCAATGTTGAAGTTGGCCGCCATTTATAAAGCAGGCAATGTTTAAATTTATTTATATACATTTATTATAAACTGTGATAATATTATTTTGTAAGCATTGCCTGCTTTGTGAATAGCGACCGACTTAGATGACAAGAACCAGACGGCTATCTAGTTGTTGTATATTGTATCCCAACAAAAACATTCCACCAAAATCCGTGTAAAAAAAATACTAAGTATAAAAAAGAAACTACTCTAAAAGTTGTGATATCGTTTTATAGCTAAGTCTTTGAACTAGAGGTATAATTTATGTTAAAACAGTCTTCCAAATAATTGAGCTTAGCTTGGCGGCTTTAAAACGTTTGATTAGTTATACACTACGTATTCCAAAGATAAAAGATTATATTATTATGTACTCATTATGCAATAGTATTTTTAAATTTTAAATTTAAGTCACCGAGATAAATTTAATTATTTAGAAACTTTTTGTTGATACCTTATTATTTGTAAGCCATTGATACGTGACTAGAAATAAGTAATAACGTGTTTCAAGATAGAATATTATTAAGTACCAAATAACTTTTTTTTTAAAACACTTACGTAAATTTATTATGGTATAGTTACAGTCGAGTACGCTACAAGAAATAATTTAAATTTGTTTTAAATTTGAATAATATGATACCGTGATTAAGAGTAAATGTTGCCTCAGCAACGAGAGTAGTTCGATAGATAAGCGGCGGATCGGGGGGGGGGACAATATTATATATTATTTTTTAAGTAGGTACGATATTTTTGTCGCATACGAAAAATCGGATTTAAAAGTACTTGAACATTTTTTGTTGTAACTTTTAAGCCATCCAACCAATCTGCTTGCGAGTTTCTCCGTTCCCATCTGAACAATATTTTTGATTGATTGATACCTTAAATGTTCAGCTGTTTTCCTGTTAGAGCAGGCCGATGGATTGGTACAAATTATCACAGTTATTCAATGGTAGGTACAACTCAACTCTGGCTCCTATTAATATACGCTAGTGGCTACTAGCTTTTTTTTTTACTTAGTTTCGCGCCACTACCGTTGCTCTGGATATATGTATGATAGGTACTTATAGTATTGGTACTTATATAACCACAGACTTTAATATTATTTTCGTGGATATAATATTCATTCGAGTTACGATGATTAAATTTAATATCACAACGCACAATGCCGGATCTATAATAGTAAAAACATAAATTTAACTAATAATTGCATTGTTCCGATCCAAATAAGGGGGATATAATTCAAAAGACACATTCTAATTTACAGGAATATTATCATAAATACATCAAAGATATACCATGTATTTTTTTTTTTATGAGAACTTAAAATTAATTATAATATTGGAACGTATAGCTTCTAGCAATTCCAACTATTGTCAAAGAACTTAAGAAACATTTAATGTGTCTGTTAAAAACTACCAAAATATTCACGCATTTCTATTTATTGATCGGAAGCCAAATTTTGTTGGTACTTTGGTACTTTTTTCATCAATAGTATCAATGGTTTCTATAAGAGTGATTAAATAATACATAAAACCTTCAATGATGAATATTAAATAAATCTCAATAAGTGTGATTTAAACATTGTGACTTAAACTTAATCTTTGATTGCCTATGTATTATTTATTATTTTATGAATACAAAATAGTTAATATGCCGCCGTAAGCGTTAACAAAGGCAATCGGAAAACTATTTCTGTAATCCAATTCTATTGGTCAAATACAACTTCACGACTACTGCCTAATAGTCTCTTTTATTTGGTTTTTTTAATTTTTAATGTTTTTTTTTATGACTATACAAACTATTTTAATCTCCAATTATTTACTGACGCCGAACCATGGACCATGTTATTTACCCTTTTAGAATTATTGACAAATACTAACCTACTCTAGAACGAAGTAAGGATTGAAATATTACATATTTAATTAAATCTTATTATATATGCGAATCTCAATTAAGCAGTTTTTTAATATTTTTGGACTTCAATGTGCCTATTGTGCTTAAAAAATTGATTTTTAATGAAGAACACTTTTTTTCCCTTAAAAAAAAAACTAGGGCTAGAGTCTCTATATAGGTATTTACCTACAATTTTTTTTTTTTGTTGAACCAAAAAAATGTATTGTTCAATACAAGTCCACAACTTGGTTCATTTTCAATTAAATAAAAAACATTTTTCTTGCACAATTGGTTTTAAAAAATGTGTTCAATGACATTGATAAAATCGCTTATAAGTTTTATACCAATTTATTTTAGTTAAAACAAGTTATGGAATTAGAAAGTTTATACAATTTAGCAATATTTTTTAAATATTATTTACCTGAGAATTATCTAAGAAAAAATGTTACTTTTACAGTTAAAAATATTCAAGTGTCTCTTACACCCGATTACTGTTATTCAAAAATACAAAATATAAGATTTTCCAATAATAAAACAACCTTGAAAATTGAGCATTTCCAATGGTCGAAATTATACACCTCTTAATCGTTATCGTTTGAGTTCACCAATAAACTTTAAACTACATTCATGATGTAAGTTTATATTCTATACGTTACTTCACTACTTTCTGGTGATAAAATAAAATAATATTGTTGGGGGGTAAGTATATTGTTACTATTATTGTTATTGTTATTATCATCACTATTCCCACCTAATATAATAAATACATAACATATTCTCGAATCTCAATACGTCAATGTTAAAATTTCTTCACAGCTACGTGATTATAAACCGTATACTTAGTGTATATTAAAAATAAAAATTTTTTTGTGGAAGTACTATTACTCATTGACGGTGTCATGTAGACGTGCTTATTGGATAATAATAAGTTTATTGAAAAGTTAGAAAAATAATAATAAACATGCATGATAAAATAATTTAAAGTTTCAACTCATCGAATAAGCTAACTGATTGTATGCATTTAATTAGAAAGATCATAAACAATCGCATATACTTTATTAAAGTAACACCAAAACAAATTGTATTTTACTAAAATACATCATCATATTATATCAGAACATGTAATTAGTTAAACATTGCTCGGTGAAATTTACTAGATACCCAACACTATATTATGTTAATAATAATATGTTTAAAAATATTTTTGATATATAAATATTTTTCAAAAACTTACTGAATTAAATCTTAAAAATAAGTTAAAAGGATGTCAGAGCACCGTTTGTTTTCTCTCTATAACTTAATTATTATTTGTAAATTTACAAAATTTACATTTAGCTGAACCAACTTTTAATATTAAAATTAATTCAAAAAATATCAAACTTTAAGATAAGAACATTACCTGTGTCACTAAATTGGAAGTTATATGATATTTAATTTTTATGCAATTTATAAGCATTTTTAAATAAACACGTTCATAATTTATTTACATGATATTAAATTTGACACTCCAAACTGAAAGTGAGAATAATATACATGGATTAGTCTAAAGGCTCCCTCCTAAATAAGTAATGTCAAAATACTTTACCAACATTTTTTACCTCTATTGGCATAATTTAACCCCACAGGAATATTAAGAGGTGGTGAAGCTAATCCATCTAATATATAAGACATTTTATTGAATAATTCACTTTTCCGGTAATCTTTTAGACTATTGGATTCATTAGTGATCACTAATCATAAACTTGTATTACCCTGTGATAAGTTTATGTTAGATATATTGTTAACTAATTTTTATATCAGCTGTTAAATTCGGGATCACAAATAAAGTTTAATCCAGCGCGACGGTAGTGGCATTAAGCTAAGTAAAAAAAAAAAATCGAGTCACCACTAATGTATAGTAACGGGAGCCAGAGACCCGCTCCGGCCAGCTCTATAGGGAAAACGGCTAAACATATAAGGTATCAATCGATCAGAAATATTGTGCAGACGGAAGAACTTGCAAGCAGATTAGTTGGATGGCTTAAAAGTTACAACAAAAAATGTTCAAGTACTTTAAAGTCCGATTTTTCGTATACGATGAAAATATCGTACATAAAATATGATATTGTCCTCCCGATCCATGGCTTATCCATACCACTACTTTTATTTCTACAGAAATTATAGTTATACAATATAAACAATATTAATATTAAAAGGAATAATAATATATATTATATTATTTATACAAAAGTGTATAATATATAAATAAATAAAACGTAGCCTTGGGTATTATTAAGTTTATATTTAACGACTGGTTTCAAATTCAAAATTCATCTTATGTAACTACCATTGAACTGAAGTTGGCAACTTAATTTTAAAAGGTGGCAAGTGGGTGTCGCTCTGCTGTACAACAGTAGGTTACAAGTGGATCACTGTAATGGATAGTACTAAATTTGAATTCAATGATATAATATCATTGTATGAGAAAAACGATTCTGAGCGAAGACGATCAGTCAGCCTATGATATTACCAGGTATATTTGATAATATTTTTGTGAATAAAGTAATTTATATATTATAACCTATATACGTAGGACTTTGTTTTAAATTTACAATCCTTAGCTATAAAATTGGAAAATTTTATACATTTTAACTACCTACCTACAAAATAATTATTACATTTAAAATTTTATAAATTTTGTCAAAATTCAAACTTTAAATGCTTATAAAAAAAATTTGTGCCAATGTAATTTTAATATTTTTCAACACACTTATAATTTAACTAATTTTAAAATCAGAACGTGTGTGTTTTATTTTTTTAATTTATTTATCATGTACTTACGTTACCTTTAAGAACATGCTTTAATTTTATACTTCAAAGGTGATCTTTGATAACTTTGGCTAATTAATTATATACAATTAAATGTCAATGAACCATCCTACAATTTATATTCGGTAATAAAAATTATATTATTATTTTTAAACTTTAAACATTTTAAATATAAACAATATATTTTAAAACGAAGCATCGTATAAAATCCCATCGACAAAAACAGATTATACTACACACTTTTAAATCAATAATTTAGTCACATAAGTGAACAGCTTCAAATTTAAATTTTAAAACTATAATAGTCATAATTAGTTTCTTAATATACAATTTTCATCAACTTTAATGTATAAGACCAATTATGTATAAACCACATTTTACTTTGACACATAAAATATTTCAAATGATTTAACTTCTGGAATTAAAGATCCTTGAGTAATGAAATACTTCAAACAAAAAATATACAGTACCTACATATTATTATATACTATGACTTATTAATATTACGTTATGAATTCTATAGGTACAGGGATTATTTTCTTTGAAATATTCAAGTATTTATAATCATCATGCATGTATGAAATAAAATCCCTATCTATTCAATGATATAATATATATCACAAGTTTTTAAACATATCCTTACTAGTTACTAATTGGTCTTGGCAGAATTAAATTCTGTAGGTAGACACCTTTTTTTTTTAACTATAGGTCTATACATATATTTTGACATAATAATAGCATGCATGTATATTATATCCATTTTACATATTATAGTACTGTAGGTATACGGATACAGATACGGATCTCAAACAGACATTAAAAATAAATTACTATAATAAACTGTAAAACTACTGTTTGGATTTTTGTGCAGTCCGTAAACTGTTTGAAAACATTAAACGTTAAACCCTTTTAAATAATACCATTGATTATCAGCAGTGCAACCAGGACCATAATTCAGAAGTAACTACGTAATGTGTGTATGACTCCCACTTCCTCATCCTACCAATTTTGTTGAATAACTTTTAAACAGAGACATATTTATAAATTATAATACACCTAGTATAGATACCTTATATTATGTAAATTACATAATATTGTTTTTTCTACTATTGAATTTACACTATAATTACAACTTTTTTTTAGAAAACATAATGCCAATACATTTATATTTTCTTTCTTTCTTAGAAAATTAAAAATGCATACTTAATATCAGTTAAAGACAATTGTATGATGAAAAAAAAGAAAAAACGACTTACCGTATACATGGACAAATTATATACTGTTCTAAAATGTAAGTAATATTTTAAGCTAAATTAATTGGGTACAATAAATAGAAAATTGATGAAAGCCAGCTCAAACCAAGTCGCTATAATAGGGTTTCTATATAAATTAAGTACATACCGTAATATAAGCTTATAGAATTCACCAGCATCATAAAAAAAAAGTTATGAAAGCCATAGATAGTTTGATAGAATGTTATTTTAAATATTTTATCAGACTCGGGAATTTAGTAACTTTAGTATTATTAGCGATCAGTGATTCGATAAATCGAAAATACTACAGATAATATATTGCACTTTAATTTATGAATACTTAGGGTTTTCATAATACATTCAAATATTAATTTATTTTCATGTGCAGGATACATGAATGAGAATAATATCTAACAATGATTAGAAAATATGTATGTAGGGTTGAGAACGTTTTTTAAACTTTTTTTTTTGCTATAATCATGAGTTATGGACGAAACACAGATTTGTTTATTACACCTATGCGTATTAGTAATGAGGTACCTATATATTATGGCCAAATGGCCAACGCATAATACATTATTTATAATATTGTACTTTTCGTAGTAATTAAGGATTTTAATTGTGCTTATTTTCCAATATATATATCAGTAAAAAATACTAGAAATAAAAGTTCAAATATTATAAAATAATTCTTATTATCACCAGTGTAAAATGTAGATATTATAGGAAAAAAACATACTTTATTTAAATTGTATTTTATGTAATTAATATTGATTTGTCTAAAAAAAAAACACACACGATCCATGACTGCTTTTTTGACGAGTGAATGATTACTGCACCGATTTATGTTTGTGATTATAAAGTGGAGGAACGGACAACGAAGTGCGTCTGAATAAATGATCCAATGAAAAATAGTGTTTAAAGGAAACGTTGATATGGCCGTAGGTCCGTGACTATTATGTTGGACAGCATTATTTAGTCATAATTCAAAACTTGATTTCAATCTCATACGTCACATATACATGCACTATGTATATGTGTGCATATTATATACGTACATTATACATATTATATATATACGATAACTTTTGTAATCTGTACAATTTATTAAATTTAGGCCAAAAATACGGAGATTATTGATTGCGTTATCAATTATAGAATATAATATAATATGTTACGGTAAAATGTAATGGCGTTGTGTAGCAGAATATAACGTTGTACGCACCGCGCAGTCATTATAATGTTAAAATATACTTATACTTGCCTACAACAAAAGTGGGAGTTATCGAGATTCTTTAGTAAATCTTGACATAACGAGATTAATCGAAATCTGTTTGTCTGCGACCTAACCACAAGTTTGAAATCGTTCGAAATGCAAGAAAACCGGCAGTTCTCTCGCGTCCGGAGAATAGTTGTGACCAGGTCCCCCCTAGGATAACAGCGCTCCTATTGCAAGACTGGTTCCCATGATAAACGTTGAGCATGCCGCGGGGCTGATGAAAAGTTTTAACTTACTGTGTAACGATAAATCTCATAGAAAGACAACTTGTAAAAACAGTTAAGTTATAATATAATAATATTATGTTATACCTAGTGTACCTAATTATAATAATAATACATTGCTCTAAATTTAAAAATAAAAATAGATATAATATTACCTACACCGAGTTTCAATTAATATTAACCTAACGTTAATGACCGGCGAATAACGTTATTTTACGTTTGATGTAATATTTTATCGTAATAGATATGACATCATAAAGCATTATAGGTCAAGATTTTAATGAGTGTTACACTAACAGTTTTTAACCACCCAACTACCTCAGTACTGATACCAAAACATACTAATTTTATTAACTATCCGATGTATTTTAAACGGTAACTAAAAAACTATTCTCATTCATAACTCCTCGTAAATTACATTTTAAAACATATGTTCAATATTAATAATTAATAACTAAATAAAAGCTATACCTAACTAATTAATTGTCTATAAAGTAAACGGATAAAAGGGAGAAAGTAGATAACTAATAAATTAATCATCGCAAATATCCAATTTTGTCTATATTTAAACTACAGACCGTCATGAAAAATATTTGTGGACTTTTATTTTGCTCATCTTTTTACATAATTATTTTTAGGCTTATGAAAAAATTATAATATTATGTTAATCTTATATTCAATTTTAAAATCTTATGGTATTCATATTAAAAATGTTTTTCATTTTTTACCACAAATTAATTAAAAACATTTTGTAAAATTGAACTTTAAAAGTTTAAGCGCTTGTAAAAATAATGTGACAATGTGTTCTCGATATTTCTTAATTGGTGAAAACAACTCATTAGGAACCTTGTATTTCATTTTCAATCATTTTTACCTAAATTAAGAAAACTCTTTTCTTTTTTAGGCTGCTAAAGCCATTTTTCTATACATCATATTATTATCCTCTTCCATTCTTCTCTATTATCTGCTACCTCCTTCCACTCTTCAAAATTTTATCAATCATTAATTGGGAAAAAAAAACTAAAAAGTTGAAAGCTTAAAATATATTTCAAGTCTAGTAAATGCTAATATTTAGTAAAATATGAAAATTGCAATATCTTACGTTATTAATTTTCGAGTTACAAAAAAAACTAGTGGTATACATTTTAAAGTGAATATAATGTGGGCTCGAATTGTTCGGGACGTTGACAGGACACGGTAAACAAAGTTGTGAAAACGACGATTATCATTATAGTAGGACAGGCAGAGAAACTTGAAAAACAAGACCAACGTGTCTTTGTTAAAAAGTCCGCAAACTGTTTTTAAATGTATTTTATTATCTCGAAACGTTATTGTACAACCGAACTTGGTTTTCAACAAAAATTACTGCACGTTAACGAGCCCAACGTGTTGACTATATATTATGACGACGACACGTGGCATCGGGATATATTAGATAGGTATACATTTATATTATAATAGTAAAACTCGTGACTAGACGTAGATAAGCTACGATCAGATTAATAAGAAATTCATACTATGTAATTACGAACCCGTCGTCTGTCAAAATTGAGTGCAAAAAAAATCCTTCTGGGGCCTTCCTCCGCCGACGAGCTGCACAATGAAATATTGTGACTGTTACAGCGATGATATTATAGACATAATTGACCGATTTCGGCCTAAAAGCTATCGAGACTCGTGTAAACGGAGAAACAAGAATCATAATCAGAGAACTGTCCGGCATCATATTTTGGTGTTTCATCTGGCGGAGTATACTTGGCAGTACAACCTTGATGGATATTCATGTTGTATTAAATAGTATTTTCGACAATAGTTAATTGTCATCGAACAAAATTGAATTGTAGGCGTTATTTTATTTTAATATCTATAATAATATTATATATTACATATTATATTTATGGATAGGTTACGCTGGCATCCACGTTTTAGAAAATATATTCAAAATCCATACCAAAATTTGTTATAAATAATTTGATAAAAATTGTAATCACATTCCAAAAATATGTACACCTCTCATCTCCTCCTGAACGATGGTATTTCATCTCGTTTCAGATGCCTGCAGCACCTACCATGATTAGTTAATAATACATTTTTGTACAACTCCTTAATTATGATAATTGTTACCATTCATTGTCTTACACAATTTTTACACGTTTTGTTTTATTATCTACTCTTTATAAAAATAATTTTGAAGGAATCGATTATTTATAATTTAAAATTATTAGTTCATAGATAGAATAAGGTAAATCTGTTGGTAATATAAACTGTTAACTGGATTTAAACTTAAAATTTTAAAAAGGTTTTGATTAGAAAGAAATATCGGTATTTTAAGTGAAACTCTTCAGTTTTGTCTAAATCATAACTTTAAATGGTTTTAAAAATAAGAAGACCAACAACTTTTGACATTTTTATTGATTTTATATGAATGTATGTGCTATAAAGTTCTTTTATATTTTTAGGGCTTTGTATCAAATTATTAAGAAGTTAAATTGTTTTAAAAAGAAATAAAAAAACCATTCATTTTTAAAAAAAATGCTATATATATTTTATATGTGAGCAAGTGAGCTGTTGTTTTTAAAATTAAATAAAATTATATGTTAACTTGTTTTCATCAAGAAATCGCATACAATACCAGAAAATAGTATAGTAAAAAACATTAATACAATGGTAAGTACATAATACAAGCTTTATTAAATTCTGTAAAATAATAGTTCAATATATTTCTTCTTTGATATTGGAGCACTTGTTTCATTGAGTTTTGTGTCATCCTACCCCTCATATTTCATGACAGCACAGGTGGTAGCAGTGTACTGCAGTAGCTGCTCGTAAGCCACATTTGTTTGCACCATGAAAGATAATAGCTCCTCTCACTTCTCAGCTTATAAATATTACGATCCCAAACAATATTTTTAGTGAGGTCTCCTAATGACCAGCTATAATGGCTTCAGAAAAATGTATCTTTGCTAAGTCAAGTGGTATTGTGTATATGTTAATACTTGTATAGTTGTATATGCTTCTAGAACTGTAAACAGAGTGATAATCATAATTTAAAGTATTATTAATTTGTCTTAGTTGATGTAAATGCATAAATAAATTATTACTAAACACATAAATGTAATTGCTCTTTGGTTAAAATCTAATTAAAATTACAAAATTCTTTGGCTCTTTGGCTTTTATAGTATTAAGTTTAATTTAACTTTCGGACTCTTAGAAAAAAACTTAAAATTTAAAAAGATTAAAAACGTTTACAACAATTATTTCAAAAATATTTCTGTATAGTGATAATGTTTGATTTGCCGTAATTATCATTGTTAGCCAACAATATATATCATTTTATTATGATACTATTATTACATAACGTTAATGTCAGTCTTGTAAATAATACTTTTATTTTATACTTGGAATATGAATTCGAATAAATGAGCATTAAAGTATTCCGAATATACTTAAAAAAAATTTTCTCTGAATACTATTAGAATATATTTTTACCCCACTAATATTTGTCAGTTTTGGAATTGCAGGAAATTAACGTGGGTCAATCATATTTCAGTCAAAGAGAATAACTTTTGTTTATAACTTATAATGTGCCCGATTTTGAATAGAAAAATTTGTTTTGTTTCAAATATAAACTATTTTTCGAGTTCAAAAACATTATTTTTTAATGAATAAAAAATGCAAAACAAATTGTTCAGAATGCGTATTCGAATGATTTTTTTCAAAAAGTATTTGAATACATTTATTTAAATACTTTACAAGACTGGAAAATGCATAAACCTAAAAACCTGTGAATTATAGGTAGGTAACAAAAAACAAAAATGGTAATTGAGTCGAATGGTAAGTATAGTCGAAACAACGATAAATATAGTTTCGAGCCGATATGGTCATAGCATCGAGCGGTAGATGGTTGCCGAGATATTAGGGAACTAACTACCTAGATACCAGATTTCGAATTAAGGGTCTAGCGGCCAAAGAGCAACCGAAAAATATGCCCTGGTTAAACACACTCGGACAACGAAATAAAAGACAAACCCCGCACATAATCATATTATTGAATATTGATAATGACAGTGATAATATGACTGTAAACATAGCAATATTATAACTTTATTCTACGGTCGTCGTCTGGAGTCGATAAGAAAAATGAAGCGATAATAGTCGCCACAGTGGAGAAAATATTAATGTATCGAACTGCGTCCGTCGTCGTTGATATAAATAACACTGTGCACACGACGGGAATAAAATAATAAAGATGATAATATTATTATCGTTATAAATCCTACTCGCTGTGTATTTTAGATGCGCCATTGAGAAGATTTATTTCAAACACTCCGGTTACCGTTACTCTTTTTTTATAACATATAAATACCGAATAGTCTGACGTACGGGTTTAATAATATTATATTATTTGAGCGGAAATTTTCCAATATTATTATTATTATTCTACATCGTAAGATTCTATGGCGTTATACAGTGTACCCTGTTTTCGCGGACACTAAATTTGTGTTTTTCGCTATAGCTGCATTTAACGTAAATTAATGCTTCGTGCGACTGTATTAAGCCGTAAAGCAGTATAATGTATTCTACTGATGATGACCGTATTAATGTTATTCGACTTATATTCTCCACCAATCCCCACCCCACCATGAAAACGAGTTATAAGGCACTGGTGTAGTTTTATTAGATTTTAAAGCTGAGCTTTGCCGAAAAAAATAAAAAAAGGGAAATAAAAACAAAAACACAATAAATAACCACGGAGCTTGGCGTATTATTATAATATAAAGACATACGACAACGACAAACTTATACCTATTGGCTATTGAATATCATTCATTTGTATTGTATTCCACAGGACTTTAAAAATGTAGGAGGAAAAAATTGAACGCTTATCATTTGATTTATTTAAAACATTTTTACTTGTTGCTGAGAAAAAAAACAAAAAACCTTGAAAAACTCATGAAGAATATAATATACCTAAACCAATTCTTGAACTTGGACACATATTTTATGACCCAACATTGGCACATTCATAGCGTTTAAAAATTTTATAATCCCTGTAAAAATGTTATTTCTCGGAATCTTGTATAAAATACTTTCTTCTTCGACAAATAAAAATTTTACACTCGCGAGTAGGTAGCTTATTACTTCAAAACTTTTGATTTAATACGAATGGGAAAAATAACTTCATGGCGACTGTATGGTTTGTATTTGCAATTAAAAGTTGAAAGTTAAAACTAAATTATAGCTTACCTCATCTTGCTATTTTCGATTAAGGTAGTAAACTTTTTGGAAACCTTCTATTAAAATTCCTAATGCTAGCTATGAAAAGAAAATTTTTTATGAATTTCCAACTGAAAAATAATTTACAAAATTTGAAAAACTTTCTCATGGCTATTATAGTAGCTCAAAAACAGTCAGACTTGTTTGAATATTTTGACATATTGTATGGAAAACGCTAATATAAATTTTTGGTGAACATGACAAGAGTTCATGGTTATTATAGTTTTGGAAATTCATACAATAAAATCTCATGAATTGATTAATCAGGAATCATTTATCACTGATTATCAAATTTCGTACATATTAGAAATTCAAATATTCTGGTTATGTATACTTTTTTTAGGTGGAAAAACTTTTGTAAAATCTTCTAGGTATTAACATTTTTAATCTCAGCTATGAAAAAAAATATTTTATGAATTTCTGACTGAAAAAAAATTTACAACATTAAAAATGTCTCTTTGCTATAAATAACTGTAAAGAGTTAAAATTATTTGATCATTTTAATATTTGGTGAAAATTTCAAGTATCTAGGATTATTTTTTTTTAGATAAAAACAAAATATCAAAAAAAATATAAATGAAAATTCGTTAATTTACCAAAAATGAATATTAATTTTTGGTAAATTTGTTTGTTTTGTTTTAGATAGGCATATTTGTAGGGAGACTACTATCAACATTTTCAACGTTAGCTATGAAAGGAAAAACTTTTATGAATTTTTAACTGAAAAATAGATTGAAAATTTTTGAATTTTTGACGGATTTCATCAAAACTTGAACTTTAAATGCATATAAAAAATAATCTTATATATAAGCTTATATATTTTAATATTTTTGAACTTGTATTAATGTAACTTAAAAGGAACCTTGCATTAAATTTTCAAGATTTTTACTAAGTGAAAAAGTTTTATCCAGATAATTTACAAATTTCGAAAAATTTCTCAAGACTATAACTTGCTCAAAAAGAGTCAAAATATTTCGGAAATATTACTGTTCATGGAAAATGCGATTATGAATATTTACTACAAATTCAAAGGTCTACGGATAGTCTACAGTTAGTAGATTTTGATTTTTTACCGAAAAAATATAAAAGATTTTTTCAATAATTTGTTTTGCGTAAAAATTACTTTACACTTTTTTCTATTTTTTCTTTCTATACAACTTCTAATTTTGAATTTTGACCTCCAAAATTACCAACTAAATTCACTTTTCTATCGGAAAAATCGCTGATCTCAAAATCATTTTTACTACCCAAAATGTTAATGACAGATATAACAAAAACATATATCTTTGTAAAATCAATAGGTAGGTTTTTTCTTTCACTCCACTCAGAATTTAAAATATGGGATCAAGCACCAAAAAAATACATTTTTAAATTAAAAAATGACCAAACTGACTTTATTTAATTTACACATAATTATTGGTAAAGTTAAAAATGATTTATTACTAATTTACATTTTTTCCGGTTGTTAAATTTAAAAATTATTCCTTTTTTTTTGATAAACGCAAATTTAGATTTCACTTAAACTTAATATTATTATCTATTTAATAGAATTAGAGCACAGAATTTTGGTATGAGTACGTAACCGTCATTCGGTTTAATCAAAATAATTAATTTATACTCTCATCTCATCTCACGTGATGATAAAAAAAAAATTGCTCTGTTGGGTACATAATAATATTGACACCTTTCTAGATTTATCCAATAGGAACTAAAATTATATAAATATTTACGAAAAATCGGCCAAATCTGATTTACACGAGTATCTGAAATTACATACATATACAACTCGATTGCATTGCCAAACTTTGGATAACAATCAAAGAAAGGTAGGTACTGACCATGTTAAAGTAACTTTAACCACAGTCATATAAATTATAGTATAACTATAATATGTCCATGACTAAAACAATCCACGCCGTCGGCCGTTGCTTTAGATAACGCCATAACGGTGTAACGGGTAATGGTGTAGTTCTACCACACAAAGGTATAACACGATAATGCCAATTGCCGACCACCCTAGGTTAGGGTATTACACAAAAATCTAGCAAGATCGATATGCAAAGCATGAAGTCACGAGCCTATAACATCATAGATTTATTAGTATTTGATTTTCCATTATTTGTATAAGTAATCTAAAAATGACTTGTTGGAAACTACCTGTAACTTGGTAATTATCTATTCCATGCTCGTGTATTATTACAAATACATATCTATATGCAGATATTTATCATTATTATAAAAGTATTTACACTTTTTAGTCGTATACAAAAATACTTGATTACAATTTAAAATAGTTAAATTTATTGATATAGTACCTATATAAACTAATATTTGGTAATGGCAACTGTGGTAAAAATATAAATTAAATGTGTTGAAAAAACCATGGTTTCATGATAAATGTATAATATATAAATTACTCTAATAAAGTACCATAGAAGGATTATAAAAAATGTATAGTTTAATATAATATTATCTTTGATCTTCTGTAATTGGAGATTACTGGTTTAAATGTTCAAATGTAATAGAAAAAAAAATGCAATAATACAACTAAAAAAGATGGAAAGTAGGTGGTAACCACTCTGCTGTACCTACGCAGTATAGATGTCGAGTAGGGCCTCGTCATTGACTAATGTACTGTAATGTATGGGTTAAATTTGAATTCAATTTTAAATTAATAAAACGAATAATGGTTCTGAGTGATTAATGAATTGATTCTGTTCATAGCTAAATAATATTTCATGATATGTTTTTTACAAATGTTTATAATTTTTGTTATGTTCCTGATTATTTTAAAAAGTACTAAAAATTTTAATTTTTGATTTTTCAAAAGTATAAACAAGATCAAATTGCTAACAAAAACATTCATTGAAGTTGATGATCAAGTATTCAGACGCATATAAAAATAAATAAATAAAAAAGCACACATCATTGTAATAGATCAATAGATTCATAGGTAAATCAATAGGTTGTCCAGGGAAAATTTAAAAAAAATTAAAATAATATATACCAATTTGTTAATAAATTTAATACTATAGTTAGTTTATTTTATTAACCTACAGATTACAACTAGTTTGGTGTAAATAAATATTATAAAGCAACAAAGAAATTCACACATAGTAAACTGTGACTTTACATTATTTACCTTGTGTAAGAGCCACTAATATTTCAAATAAATCAATTTATTTATTTAGAAGCAAACCATTTCCATGGCATGTAGTTTACGCTAAACGCAGCTTCCAGACGCTGCATGTAAACCTTAATTTTAAACTTTTTATTATAACTATCCCTGAATGATTTCCATTTTTTTTTTGTGGCTCCAGGGTTGTAGACATATAAATTTAATAAAAACTTATACATTTTTTTTATTATTATTATTATTATTGAGCTAGAACCCGGCAACTATGGCCGTTAGTTTTTTTTATAAAGGAGGGAACGATTGATTGGAACACGTGTTTGTATGTGTGGCAAGGATTTGTTGCTGAAAATCCGGGGTGGTCACCCATCCGGGATCTAGGAACTCCGGTCAATACCCACACTCGGAAAGTTTCCGCAGTTGAATATACCACACCACACCAAGCCACAACTAACACATTTTTATTATTTAAGTTAATCATGTTTTCGATATCATAATATTAACCTAACTTGTATTTACCAACCAAAATAATTTTTAACTAATCAGATACTAGGACCAAATGCACTTAATTTCGATTTTCCTATGTAAGTGTATCAACAACAGCGAAAATTATAAAAAAAAACCTGAAATTATATGGTCTTATGGACACATTTACAACCTATAGACATGGTTGCTCCAACAGAGCAATTGACTATATTATATTGGAAAGATTTTAAAGTGATTCCTCAAAAAACATATTGAATTACGATTTCCTCCAAAAAGATAATATACTCTATACTATAATACTGCAGACATTTGTTTTATTTAATTCTAAATTCCAAAAGCTACCTGGGATACAAATTACTGCTTCAGAATAATATTATAGATGATATTGGATCATACGGTGTAGCAGAGAGGGACAACAATATTTTCGTAAAATCCTTATTCAGTAAAAGGTGTTATCGTGATAAAGTTAATTTTCCACAACCTATAGATACAAATAAAATATGAAATAGCCAATAGACATACCTCAACCTTTCATTATGGTGTTTTTTTAATCTTTTACGGGTATTTTCCAAGAAAAAGTCTGAACGATAAAATATGCAGTGCCATCACATATTTTTCCTTCTACGTAAAAATAATACTAAACATAATATTATGAAAATCTTTTAATTAATATATATATAATATGTACTTACTCATAAACATGATACACATCATATGTATAAACTCAGCACTGCATTATTTTATTCACATTCCACTCATATTTTTTTAAAAAAAGAACTGTGTGATAAAAAAGTATAATAGAAAGAAACCTTTGTCGTAAAATTAAAATATTATCTCTGTGATATACAACAGTGTATTAAAATAATTACTATTTATTTACCTAATAAACAAATAAAACATTTTCAACAGAAATTATTAATTTCAAATAATTTTATAACCATGTAGTTTCTATAACTATAATAAGTTAATAAAATCATGTAAACTGCTCAGTGTCAAAAACCTTTGTGTGTACTTTTTAATTTTTTTCTATGGACTCGATCTTTTAATAAAATTTGTGGCAATCACTAATCTTATACTAAACATTGTCAACAATAGTCACATTTTCATAGCAAAATTGTTACTCTACATGGATTAGTATTCAATAATATAAAATTTCAGTAACCCGCAAAAAGAACGAACTGCTACCCATGAAAATATCCCCAATCAAATTATCTTTAACCAAGAATATAATTAAAATATTTCAGACCAAAAACATAGGTATATGATGTTGTAAAAAAAAAATATATGGTTATTTTCGTGTGCATACGTAAACCTATCTTTACAAAATTAACACGCAATCTTACAAACAAAGCAATTAATCCGACCAAAATAACCAATGATATGAATCGTCGTATCGACTGATTATTAGAAGGGTTTACTATCGTTATTATAATTGTATTATAGTGTATAAGTACAAAGTACAACACGTTTTATAGTTACATTGTGATATATTTTGGAAAGCTCAATTTATTTTGTATCGTGGTATTTTTTCGTAATAATTTGACCATGATCGATACTAAATTATATCAGAAAAGATTTTTTCAGGAGGTTTATCGGAGATATTTTTGATAAAAAGCATTATTTCTGTTTATATTTTTATGTGAACTATTTACCTACCGTTCGAAGATACACGTAAGGCGATTTCTCATACCGTACGACTATAACTGTACACAACGATATGTTAAATACAAATAATTGTTTAAACATGACCGACGGTATAATGCATATGAAACCTAACCTAACCGTCTACCTAGAATCTAGTGGTTGTGGCCTGCGGGCTCTCCAACATTAACAAATGTTCGTATCACTCGGTGAATTATGTAAGCTTAACCGAACATACAATTACAATTTATTGTTATACAAAACATAAAACCCCTTGTTAGTGGCTCGAACTATTTTTAGCTGTGTGTCCGTTTAGTTTATTTAAGAAAATATTATCCAACGGACATATAATTATAATAACCTCGAACCCAAGGTATACTTTACTTTCGGAAGTTTGATATTAGGTATAGTCCGATTCTAGAATACTACCCGACCATAAACACCGTACACCGAGCGTGTGTTCATTAGGTCGACATTCACCTTAATTTCAACCTCAACATTATATCCCTTAGTGAAACGAACTACTGTGTGCCGTAATTGAATATTAATAACTAGCAAGGTTTTCATTACCTCCGCGTAGTTTGCAAAGTGTATATCAATAAGTTACGGTGGCCGATATCCGGTTAAATGAGATCCAAGCACGACAACGAAAGTACGGTTTTTAAAATATATCGCAGCAAACGCTCCACTTATTGTATTATACATTATCTGGAACCTCCTTTTAAGGCAATTTAAAGCGTCAACGCGACCTTAATCCAAAAAACCTACTGCTAGAATAATGCGACATGTAGAAAAAGTAGTAATATTTTTGTTCATCGAACTCGACCCGACGTCGTTAATAAACCCTTCATAAACAGAGACAATTATTATGCAATAGCGACACCACATAACTATACATAAGTAACAACAAGTGGACAAACAACGTAAAAAAATATATACAAACGTATACTGTACACATATTTACATAATAACTTCCTATATATACATATAATGTAATATGTTACCGTCAATGTCGTTTTTCAATGTCAAGTTCGGGCATTATTGAAAATGGCCAGTCAAACATAATATTCTGCGGTCAACACATTATATTATCATGGATAAACTTATAAATCACCTCATCTCTGTTTTAATCGCAATTATTCATCCATTCGGAAAATAGTTATAATATCATGATAGGACATTGGACACATTTTAACTTTGTAAGTGTACAGACTATATTTTTCAACACCTCCAATGCATCAGTCTGAACCACTTTCATCATTAAAAAATAATCATAATCTCAGTACATCTAATTATTTGTCTTCAATTTAATTATTTTTATTCAACTATACGGTAATGTCATTAGTCTTGTCACCAAAGTGCCCTTAACATTATTTTTTTTTTGTCAACCATAAACACGAACGTTTCATTAGTATAATATAATTAATATTTTGTTTTTTATCATTATATCATTATCTACAAAAATTAAAATTAAAATGAATTCATTACCTAAAAGGTTTTATACGTAATACAGTATTATAAAATAAAATATATTCAATTATTTTAAGTATACAATTTTCATACCTAAAATAGTAAAAAATACTAAATTACAAGTGTGACCATCGCCTCTCACATGGTATCATTATAATATTATACAAGTGTACAACTGCCATTAAATAAATCAAAACGGATTTAGTTAACACGATCATACACCAGTTTTTTTTTTAGTATTTTGATACTATATTTAATATTTTAATATTATAAACGAAAAAATAAAAACATGGAATACACAAAAGTTTGAACGACTTGAATAATCGTTCTTGGAAGTTAACTAAAAATAATAATTTAAGTTTATGTGTGCATTTTTTTTTTTTTTTTTTTGAATTTCTATAGTTGTAGATACATTTGCATTTTAGATAGAAAAATCTTATATATTTACAGATATTTAGTACCGAGTGGTTGAACAAAAATATTTTTATTTATCGTAAATATAAGACAAAAAAAAAACAAGAAACATAATATTAACAAAATACAAATAAAGCACTGGTATTTACAGTTTTCTTCAACGCATCATTAAGTTATGTCTGGTTTATGTAGATTTTATTTTTAAAAGAACACTAATAACGTTAAGGAGTGTGGAGAATATTCTTAGAGTTTTTAAAACCCGAAATGTATGAAATAGGTAATCTATAATGCTGTTTGAAAACCTCCGTTCAAATATTATAATATTGAACATTAAAATAAGAGACACCAACATAGACACGTACAAATGTACATTACAACTTTATTTTTTTATTTCATAGGTACATCTCATGAAGTATTTAAGTAGCTACAAGGTTCAACTGTACAAATACTTATTTGAAATACTTTTTGTGATTTTATAATATTATGGTATAGGTACGTGCTATTTTTTAATCGGAATTTTCAACTATCGATAAACTTAAAATAAATTACCGAAGCTCCACTGAGAATCTAAAATACAAAATACTAAAAATGAAACTTACATGCTTAATTATATGGTCGTTTTTCTTCAACTTTAAACTCAGTTTATAAAATATTTAATGATCATATAAAATATTCATAATATAACAAATAAATGTTACCCAGACAAATTTCGGGGTTGAAGAGCTTTCTTGGTCAAGATGATCGAGCAATTGCTTTTTTAATTATACTTTTTGATTTAAGTATTTAAATACCTTTTCGAAATACATTTCAAAAGTACGTATTTTCAAGAAGTATCTATTATATGACTGAATGTTTTATGTTTCTTTTTTGTTCGTCGTTTAACAGTCCAAATAATACGGTAGGTATGTATTTTAAAATATTGTACTCGAACGTTTTGAACAGTCTATTATTATATTATATTTATGACTTATGACTAGTATTTTAATTTAATTATTTGTGCACAAATATATTTCAATAGCTGGCCATAATAATTACTAATTATATGATATACCTAATATAAGAAGTTTCTTAGAATATGTGAATAAATTATTTCGTTAGTCATTATCAAACATTGACATGAATACATTGATGAAATGGGTACCTACTTTTATGGTATAAATGTTGTAAAATGTAATTAATTTTAATGAGTTTCACAATGGCACGCGTATCTGAACACAGCTTGTATAAAATTATAAAATTTAATTTTGTAGAATATGTAGGACATAAATATTTCAATAAATTAAGAGTACATCGATTAAAACAATACAATAGATGCGAGATGAAATTGTTTGTGTATATTATTTTATAATATTGTACTTGCGCTTGAACAGCGACTAGGAAAGACTTGTTTTTTCCTTCCCAGGAATGAACCTATTGTATTTTAATATATTTTATTTACTATATACTATACAAATATTTTATATTTTATTTCTATGAACTGCATATCATAAAACGAATTTATTAAATACATAGATAAACACCGTCACAAGCTTAAATCATAAACTATGGAAGTACTATCATATTCTAGTCATAGCGTATTAAATCAATACAAAAAAATGTTGCCGATATCAGCGACGAGTCACCGAATTAGGTGTTCGATATGCGCGTGCGCGACGCAACTTCTCTCATATTATTATCCACAGATAGTTTTCTATCAAATCACCATATTATGTTTGAATATAGAAATAGATGTATAATAGTATATTTAAAAAATAGAATAATACAATATTGTTCTGTGATCATACCTATTATAATAATAAAATTAACCACGAGCTAATATTTAGAATAATTCTGTGGATAATAATGCGAGGAGTTTCATCACGCATACGCACTTGGATCACCTAATTCGGAGATTCGTCGCTACTATCGGCAACAAAATAATACGATGTAGTTACATACGTATATTCAGCCCTTCTTCTAAATATACGTAATTTATATTAATTGAATAGTTGTATAGTTTTAAAATATTACATCCGGGATTTTAACCAAATACAGACTTTAATTTTTCATAGAGTATTCACCCCTTTTCATTCTCAATTGTCTTCAGTCCATCACTTACTCTATTTTAACTACCTATACATCTGTTTAATAATTTAAAGAATAATTTTGTTTTTCAAGTTTTGTTATTGAATTTGGCAACTGCAGTGACGTATATGATTGAATAAATGATAAATCATATATAATAGAATGTGTAGTAGGTACTCAAAATGGATTTTACTTTTTTAGCAGATTTTGCGTCATCTTCTATGTTAGATACCAATTCTTTAAATTTACTGAAATTTTCAGAATAAAGCAAAACCGCTTCTAACCATACTCTCCATCTCCTTATTCTAGGTTCTCTTGGTTCTGGACAATTAAGCCTTCTAGAATCAATAGTTTCGTCTACCATAATGTAAATGAAACTGTTAGTTAATTTAATAAATTTTTATAAAAAAAACCCGGAACGTGCAATTTTGTGCAAAATAAAACTTTCTTTAAATTAATCTACATCTCTTGATTTGGTTTTTAGCTTGTTTCTAAAGTATTTAGAACACGCCATAAAAAATGCGATTTCACATGAAACCGGTCTTTAATTATCATACTATATTGTAAATTGTTTAATATACATTATTTCGTTAACCTAGGTGGACTTATATTAATCTTCACATAATTTCCAGCTATTAATAACAATTATGTTTTATACATTTATCATACTATGGTATTAGTTAATTTTTAATTTATCAAATATCAGTTTGGGTTTTAATTAAATTCATCTATATATGCGTTTCGTTGACCGTTGTTCGCATATTATTGTTGTAAGTATGCAACACACGCCGTTGGGATGTTTATCAGCCGTCCAATAATGATATTATAACGGGAAAAATGAAACAGATACAAAATATATAATATACAATATACCTACATATTATACACGTAATAGTAATATTCTCGGAAGCATATATAATAACGAGTGGTGTTTTATTCGATCGGCCAATCGCGTTAATCATTACCTACCTACATTTAGGGTATACCTTCATTATATTGTTATAACATATCTATATAATATAAAGTGATCGTGTATTATTATTATTATTATTATTATAACGTAATGTAAATTGTCCGATCAGCCCGCGCGGTGTTTCCTGAAGTGTTTCGCTTTTAGTACCTAGACCTTACCCTCGAAGTTTCACGTATATATGTACAATATTACTCTGTATGCATATAGGTAATGTATTGAAGTTTTCGACAGAATTCATTGGTCGGAAACCTGTGGACGTTTTCTACACGACGCGATAACATTAAGTTATAAACTACTATACAGGGTCATATTTATTCTGAGTGTATATTATAGCCCTGGCCAACAAATTATTTTACACGTTTGTGGCTGCTTTTTCGACGTTTAATATTTATATATCTATAATCTAATATTCTATGGTCTTCGTTGTCTAGAATATTAATTAAAACGCAATTTAAACTTAATTATCGAATCGTGTTGTACATAATATTATAATATTATAGTTTGAAGAAATAAAGAATCAAACGGTTTATCTGCGTAGTATACATTGTACTTGATATTCAGTTAGAATAGAATCATTTTAATATTATGCAACTTCCGTTGTTGTGTCCGTATGTGCTTGGATTATACGTAAAAGTAAGAATTAAAAATGATTCAGACCTGTACTATATAATAATACTGAGAGGGATTAATCAAGCATGCTCACCTCCCTGGATTTACATTAATAATGCGTTTATTAAGACTCTAGATTTTGGAATTTTTAAATAGATACACTTCAGGACCATATTTTAAAATACTTAGATTTCTTATACGATTGAAGGAGTGTACTGTAGAGATACCAACATATTTTGTTTAAATAAGAATCTCCTTTTTTCTATAAGCTATTGAATTAAAATTTAAACTAGGTAGTAATTTTTTAGTTACCTATTTAACTTTGTGTACGAACAATGACAGGTCCATGATAATTGCTGTTTGGAAGATTATAGGGGTGCAACGATTATTTTTAAAATTAAAATAATCAATATTAGATTCAATATTACATCTATTAATAATAACTCAGAAACAAGTCATTCGAATATTAATTTAGGTGTATCAACATTGTCAAAAAAAAAGCATCTGCTCAACAGTTAATAAAACTAGTAAGAGAAGTTGGTTTTAATTTGAGGCAAATAAAAGAAATTTGATCACCACAGGACACTCCTTAAATTTTATAAAAAAAAATCTAAATAATTTAAAATAGTACTATATGGTCCTTACGTATAATTGAAAATTTTAAACAACAGAATTTGAATTAATTAATTATTAAAGGAAAAAAGTGGTCGAAACACTCTGTATACATACTACATAGGTAACAATATGATATCATTTGCATATCATTTTTCACCTGACATTATTTTCTATATCACATACGCACAAGTACGACAAAAATGGTCTACATTCTAAAATATACGTTGTAATCAAATATAATAATAACAGCCCTGATTAAAATATACAACACCAATGTTTAACACGAATAATAAATTATTATCTATGTTTAACAGTTTTATAATATTATATAGCTTTTAAATTGAAACTAGTAACATTATATAATATACAGCATTAGAGCCAGTAGTTTTAATTATAGTTACATCTTGTAAAATACCACATAGTGTCAAAATTAATCAATAAAAAAGTAAATTATACATCAACCAAAATGTACCAGTATGGGGTCACCGGTTTCTGTTATTATTATTAATATAATGAGGTTTTTATTTTTCATTGTATCTCCCCTTTTTTGAATTTGTATACCTACTAGAAATAAATTATAGTATAGTACCTACTAGCAGGTAATCAGTATGCATGTGGTGCGGAGTAAACTTCAATTTTATCATTCGGTAAAAACTGCAGGGCATATAGCAATAAAAACATTTTGAAAAGGAAATTCGATTTTATCCCGAAATATTTATTGGAATGTTAACGATACACTTGGATCTTATCTAAAATATTACACAACGGTACAAAAACTTACTACCCTCGTTAACGAAATAATGACAACAATAATATTTTACTGTGTAAATATAAAGATGCTCATTTTAAACTAAGTATTTGAACACACGTGTTCAAAACTACTCTACGGTAAGCACATTAAATTTAAAATACGATGGTTCATTAATCACCGCACAAAAATATGAAACATAAAATATGGTTTTTTTATTAAATCACCATTATTTAATGTTTAATATACATGTGCCCTAATTAGGGTATATAATCCATCTTCGATTTTATGATGAATTCAATTTTTTTAATTCCTAGGGGGGCGATGAAGGTTCGTCTATTAATTTTAGATTGATGTGTGTTTTAAAGATTCTGTGCAGAGTGATAAATTAAGGTATTATAATTTATTAATTATTATTGGTTTTACAATGATGTATTTTTTTTTTATTTATTAATTATTTGTTGTGCCTACGGACAATTTTTGTGTAGCAGAAAAAAATGTTTGATCTTTAACTTGTTTTAGGTCAAAATTAGTTCAACCTAATAGTATTACTAATATAAAAATAAATAACTAAAAGCAATTAAAAAAATTAGTATTTTTTAGTGAATAATATCCTTAAAATAGATGCTGACAGACCGGCAAGATGATCTCCATTCAAACTAGTTTTCCATCGTATACATGATTTATCAATGAATTCAAATAATTTAACACACCCGGTAGAGTAACCTACTCTATGACGATATATACTCGAAAGCAAAAAGACTTCTCTGATTTTTATGTACACATTTTAGTATTTTTACTTATTTAAACATCTACCTACATAATAATAAAGGTGACAGCCGCGACAGGTGTATTAAATAGTCCATACTAAAAATTATGTTTTATACCTATATTAAAAGTTTTAAGAGCTGAAATAAAATGTAGAATGGAGTTAACAATTTAAATGCTATTCAAATGACAAAGTCATACACTATAATATCCACTAAAAAAATAACGAGGAAAATAATACTATCAAACCACGATATTTTATGGAAAAACAAACCAGAGTGCCTATTAAATAAAATTGCAGATAAAAATATTCATATATTATTTTTGTGATCAATAGTAAATTTTTTTACTACTCGAGTAGAAAAGAATATATTTGTGATATTACTTTGATAATATGTAATGCATTGGATTTTTAAACACAATGTGATTAGTAGTATACATTCGTTCAATAATTTTCGTAATTTGGTTCTCTTTGAAATTACCCATATATTACAGTATATTACCTATAACAAATTACAAATGCGCATAACTCGCCTCGCTTTAGGATTAAAATATCGTAAAATATTAACGCGGAAACACAAATAATCTCTAAGTTTCACAATAGATCAATTCACTCTAATATTAAAACTAATAAGTAATAATAAAATAAAACTCTTTCTGCTGAACGAATATTTCCTTATTATGTTTTACTTATTATGTGATCATTATTAATCGATTAATTAAATTGTTTCACTATAATCACTTAGTTGCGATTTGCACACCGAACAAGCAACACGTATGTTTCGCTTTCGCAGTCGCGAAATAGTGCTGACTAAGTTATTACAATTTTTTTTGTTAATGTTTACAATGCAAGCCACTGCCTGTCGGACGGATGGTAAGTTTTTTTAAATAAATTTATTTTAAGTGGGTCACACTCAAACTGACCGAATTGCACAATGTATGACAATATAGACGACGGTTCAAATCTGCCGCATAATATAACAGTTGATGCTAGTATTTGGACACAAATACAAAATGACAACGCGACCTTGAAAAATATGGTAACGGAATTGCGATTAAACAATGAGAAATTACAACTTCAGATTTCTGAAATGAACGCTGGGAGCTCCAATGAAATTTTGAGCTCGCCTAAAAAATCAATCAAAGTGACGAAAGAAGTAGCGAAAACTTCTGTAAAAATCCATAAACCACCTCCAATAACAGTATGTGGTGTAAATGATTTTAAAAAATTAATGAGTAATTTAAAACTCGAAGAAGCTGAGGGTCATGAGCAACAAATGAAAACTTTGGCTAATGGTGAAATTAAGATACTAACAGGCGACGAACACCAGTTTCGACGAACTATAAAAGTATTAGAAGAGCAAAAAGTTGAGTATCACAGATACCAACTTAAAACAGAAAAAAAGTTTCGGGCGGTAATTCGTGGATTACACCCTGAAACTGACCCCTATGACATTAAGAGCGAATTATCCGAGCTAGGACATCTTGTAAATAATGTCACAAACATTCAAATTAAAAAAAAAGTCGACCCTAACAACAAGTTTAGTGATCGAACTATTTTAAGGCTTCCATTATTCTTCGTGGATTTGGAGCCACAAGCAAACAACAAAGACATTTATGATATTAAAAATTTGTGCTATCATATAATAAAAGTGGAACCTCCAAGAAAAAAAAAAGAACTACCACAATGCAAAAATTGCCAAGTGTTTGGTCACACTCAAAACTACTGTTTCAAAACACCAAAGTGTGTAAAATGCGGTGAAGGACACACTTCACTAAATTGCCCCAAGTCTAAGAAATCAAAGGCGAAATGCGCTAACTGTGGTGAAGGACATACCGCAAATTGGAAAGGATGCATCATTTATAAAAATGCAATAGAAAAAGCTCATCCTAAAAAAACTACAGCAGTACAAAGAATCCAACAAAATCCTGCGAAGCCAGTCACTCATGAAGTTTCTTTTGCGCAGATAGCTAGTTCTTCGAATGAAAACCGAAAGGGTCCGCTGACTCAAACCCATACACAACAAAAAAAAAATGTACCGTCACTATCTGACGTTATGACAGCATTAACAAAATTAAATGAGAGGTTGGACAGGCTTGAAAATAGCCAGCCCAAAACCAAAGCACAAAAGAAGAAGAAATGAGTAGAACGCTTCGAATCATAACATGGAACGCTAACGGCCTTGTACAACGTAAACAAGAACTTGAACATCTTATGAACAACGAAAAAATTGACATAGCTTTAATTTCAGAAACCCACTTCACAACCTGGACCACTCTAAAATTACATGGCTATCGAATATATACAACAGAACATCCAAGCAATCGCGCTCATGGAGGAACTGCAGTAATAATAAAAGAATCAATCAAACATTATGAACTTGATAAACATCCTCAAGAACATTTACAGGCAACTAGTGTCCATATTAATGACGGCAACAACGATTTAACCATCTCTGCTATATATTGTCCACCAAGACATAAAGTAGATGACAACAAATTTATTGAATTTTTCAAGACACTCGGTAGCAGATTCATTGCTGGAGGAGATTATAATGCCAAACACACCTTTTGGGGATCGAGATTGATTACCACCAAAGGGCGGGAATTGTTCAAATCAGCAAATACAATTAAAGCACAATTTATTTCAACTAGAAAACCGACATATTGGCCTACTGACCCAAATAAACTACCTGATCTTATTGATTTCTACGTAATGAAAGGTATTTCATCAAACTATACGGAAGTTGAAGGACTAATAGAACTGACATCGGATCACATTCCTGTGCTTCTCTCACTAAGCTCAGAAGTGATAATGAAACAAAAAAAAATGTCTAAAACAAACAAAGAAACAAATTGGGACTTATTCAGAAATACGCTCGAAGAAAACATAATACTTTCAACTCGACTAAAAACAATAGCAGACATTAATATTGCAGTTAAAAAAATAACCGACGAGATTGTTAGTGCTGCGGAAATAGCAACTCCGGTAGCTATTAATGGTAATTTCGAGTTGACCTACCCACTAGAAATAAGAAAACTAGTTCAACAAAAACGTCGAGCGAGACGAACATGGCATAGTACACGGAACCCAACGGATAAAACAGAATGGAACCGTGTTAGCAAAATTCTTCATGACAAAATCAAAGAAATGAAAAATGAAACGTTTAAAACATACTTGAGTAGTCTCACTGCGACGGATAATACTGAATATTCGTTATGGAAAGCAACAAGACACATGAAGAGGCCTCGTGTTCAGATACCACCTCTCCGTAAGGAAGACGGCACCTGGGCACGCAGCGAACAAGAAAAAGCCGAAATATACGCTCGGCATCTTGAACATGTATTTATGCCAAACACAATTGACTCTGAGCTCGACATTTTGCATTGCCAACCACTTAATGCAACACGTGAAAAAATCAAACATTTCTCGCCGTTGGAAGTTGCTAAAGAAATAGATAACAACTTAAACCCAAAAAAATCACCAGGCTATGATGAAATTAGTCCAAAAATGCTGAAAGAACTTCCAAGGAAGGCTATAATTCATCTTACACACATATACAACGCTATTTTGCGCATGGAATACATTCCAGAACAATGGAAACGAGCACAAGTGATCATGTTGCTCAAACCAGGAAAACCGCCTGAAAATGTCACATCATACCGACCGATATCACTCCTTCCAAGTTTATCTAAACTTTTAGAGAAACTTCTGCTTAAACGCCTAAAACCGATTATAGAGAGAAAAAATCTTATACCAGAACATCAGTTTGGATTTCGCAACAAACATTCAACAATCGATCAAGTACATCGAGTAACTAATGTGATTAGTAAAGCTCTTGAAGAAAAAAAGTACTGCTGTGGAGTATTCCTTGACGTAGCCCAGGCTTTTGACAAAGTCTGGCACAAAGGATTCCTCATCAAACTGCGTGATCAGCTACCACATACTTGGTGTGCACTTCTTGAATCATACTTGACCGACCGTCAATTTCGAGTCATACACGAAGAAGCAATAACCGAATGGAAAGACATATCAGCTGGAGTACCGCAAGGTAGTGTTCTAGGACCTATATTGTACTTACTCTATACGGCTGATATACCAAACGATGACAACACAACATTAGCTCTGTTTGCCGACGATACGGCAATTTTATCAACACGTAATAATCAGCTCACTGCAACTGATAACTTACAGAAGTCAATTAACAGTATCTTTGCCTGGACAAGACGTTGGAAAATTAAGATCAATGGCGATAAATCGGTGCATGTTAACTATACGTTACGTAAAACCGAAAATATCCAAATAGTACTGAATCAATCACCAATCCCACAAAAAGATTCAGCAAAATATCTTGGAATGCACCTCGACTCTCGTCTAAACTGGAAACACCACGTCTATCAGAAAAAAATTCAAATTAAAGAAAAAATGCGAAAACTTTATTGGTTAGTCGGACCCCGCTCCGAGTTAACCATCGAAAACAAACGTCTACTGTACGTAGCAATTATAAAACCGATCTGGATTTATGGCATTCAACTGTGGGGTTGTGCCAGTAAGTCTAACATCGATGTAATACAACGCTGTCAAAACATCGCCCTTCGGACCATCACTGCAGCCTACCGGTTCGAAAGAAACAACGCAATTCATCGTGATATGATGCTGCCTACAGTAGCAGACGAAATCCAAAGGTTTGCTCGCAAGCACGAGACGAGGCTAGATCACCATGTCAATCCACTAGCCATTCAATTATTAGATAACTCCAAGGATATCAGACGTCTTAAGCGTCTGAAACCATACGACTTAGTTTAAGATTTTAAATTAAGGCAGGGGCCACTTCGTTGGAAGTGTCTCCATCAACGTGTAATATATATATTTTGTATCTAGTATGTAAAATATGTATAATTGTCAAACATATTTATAAAGACCTTTGGGTCGTTTAAATAATAAAGCCCCAGGGCATTTAAAAAAAAAAAAAAAACTATAATCACTTTGTTTACTTAAAATAGATTTAATTAAAATACTCATAATTAGGTGGCCCTGTGGCTAAGGTAATAATATTATTCCATTATTATTTAAACATGATTGGAACCATTCGCAAATAACACATTTATGTGTCTAATATTATATTTATATTAACTGTTTTTGTAATATTATGCAAATGGTTTATTTTATATGGCCGAAACGAAAAAAATCAAATGATATTACATCCTTTGGACTTGCCTAGATATTCTGACACTTTTTAAAATTTATAATTTGCAAAAAAAAACAACTAATATAGAACCCCGTATTAAAATAATATCGAGTACCGCGGGAATAACGACGGTAGCCAATGATTTGTTGACCGATGTTTGATTAAGTCTTAATACACGTCCAACAGACATACGGTAAGATTCACAGGTCACAACACCAACGGATCAGCGTCAACGTAGAATAGGTAACGCAGATCACGTCCCTTACTTTTCTGCTCAGGCGGATTCGGACATTAAACGAGGGGTTCAATAAGGTAGTAAAATTCTAAAATACGCTTATACTAACTTTGTCGAGAAGTTTTGAAAAAAGCGTAGGTATCAGCGACTATCAGCATAGGTGGAAATCGGGGAAGGGGGGCTTGAGGGAACAAGTCCCCCTAAAATTTTTAAGTACAGGCCTTAGCCCCTCAAGCCCTTACAATTTTAAAGTGCCTAAATATTTAATAATTATTGAATAATATATTTTCAATAACTTTAGGAACGATCATTAAATTTAATATTAACCTACAACCGATTTTATCAGTAGTCATCCACTGTCGTCCCGGTTTCGATGAAAATACGTGATAATATACGTATTATAACGAATATTTGAGTAAATATTAAATATTAGTTCTATAATTCAAAAAAATTTAACGACTTGATAATTTCTGTTTAAAATATTATACTTTTAAAATACTCATGAGTTGTAGGCACATAGTTATTTTTATAATTTTTTATGGTTAAATTGTTAAGTTTGTAAAACGTTGTAAGTGGTCTTGTTGATATTATAACAATTGCGAGCAATGCGAGCAGCTCTAGTATCTACCCATACCATGTAGGTGTAATGAGCATTATAAGCTCAGCTACCTAGTAATACCCCCAAATTTCCGCCTGTGGATACCAGTGAAATGTTTGTTTCCGGAAAATTTAAACGTCAGGTTAATAATATTCTCTGAGCCAGTTCCCTTCCCTCGCCCCGATTCCAACCAACATGGATCAATCACCACCGACCCTTCCCGGTCGAGTGTCGAAAACTTAAGGTATAATAATTACTTTAGTCAGTTCATGTAATGTTTTCAAGTAACATGGTAAGTCGGTAACAAAACGTCAATCGAACTGTTACGGGATATGAATTCTACGAGTAGATAAAACAAGTATCATTCGTTAACACATGAGTAATAGTCTCGACCTAACACAATGTATAAACTGTAAACCTAGAAGCAAAAACTAATAAATAAATAATTTCATTCATAAACAACTATTATACTACTTCATTAAAATTAATTACAACCAGGCTCACGTGTTTAGAAATCGTGCACCAGTGGTCCCTATAAAAATTGATAACTATAGTAAAATAATAATAATAGCTACAGAGCCAGATGGTTGCATCTTTTACGAATACAACTTTCCACGACCGCACCCAAAAAGACACCTGCAAAACATGCCCAACTCGAAGGAAACGACATCATTTATATGGGACTCTGGAGTACACATACAAGCCCGGATTAAGGATCGATTGGACCCCGGCACCATACACTTAGTTGCCCCCCTTTCGGCTTTAACTTCGAAAAATTTGTATCACAACATTTTTACGACTGTATATACCTAACTGTTTAATTTTGTACCATATTATAGTGTATTAGCATTTAGCATACCTCCTAAAACAATTAAATTTTTTTGAAAACTGTTTTGAACAGATTAAAAAAATATATGTTTAGGGGATAAATATAAGGGATCATTTTGAGTAAAAATAAAAATGTTGACAACAACTGGTTTTTCGTCGAAATCTCAGTTGAGCTTTATAGCCACTGCGTGAGCCACACGTTATAAAATTATAACTTTATAAGCATACCGTCTCTCTTATCTAATAATTATACCTAAATGAATCTATATAATATATCACACTGTGATTCTTTCTCTTTTTTATTACTATGTCCGACATAAAATCATCAGATAAATTGGACAAAATCATTAAATCTACAAATGAAATTAAACCTGAGCAAAATAAACACTTATCGTCTCAATAAATTAGTTTCGTGTAGACATGAAATTACTTGACAAGAAATTCGCGGATTTTGACGGTAATCTTGATAACATTGGCAAACAATTTGATGAAATTCCGAATTCTAGCAAAAAATATTTTACTTAATGCTAAAATCAGTCAGTTAAAATCTAAAGTATCACAACTTGAAGTGGGTTGGACAAATTCAACATAGTTAAGCCATGAACAAACTCTTGCAAATATTTCTGATAGATATTCAAGAAGCCGCAACATAGTTTTATTTAATATACCAGAATCTGCTACGAAATCCAATACAGACGATAAAACAATATTTTCAGTATTTCTCACCAAATCGGTATACTCGTTGAACCTATAAATGTTATGCACTTAGGTAAATTGTCTAATAATTGTAGGCTATGCAAGTCACACTACCAAATCAAAGCAATGTGTTCGTTGTTCTTAAAAAGAAACGCAAACTTAAAGAACTTAAAAATTTCAAACATATAAGTATATCATCGGATAACTCTTTGTAACAACGGAAACACTTAAAAAATGTAATTAATGCGCTCAATGCTAGAAAAACTGCAGGTGAAACAAATCTGTTCATCAAATATAAAATGTCATTTCAAAAAACTAATAGAACGCAATGTTAATTCAAATCAATTATATTTTTACTATCAAAATGTCCGTGGTATTAATACTAAACTTTATATATTTGCTCGCGATATCGCTTTGGTCGATTATAACATAATAGTTTTATCCGAAACCTGGATACGTAATGAGGTCAACGATTACAAACTCGGTCTCCTTCCAAATTATTCTATTTTCCGCTATGATCGCTGAAGTGTTATCGACAAAATGATATAAGAGGAGGCGGTGAGAACTATTACAAAATTACAATCAACAACAACGACTTTGAACAAATATTTGTGAAATCAACCATTGGGTCTCCTATATTTTTAATTGGCTCTGTTTATATTCTTCCTCATTCAGGTGTAAATGTTTATAATAATCATACCGATATAGTCAATAGTGTATTATGTCAATACACGACTGCTAAAAATATTCTATTAGGTGATTACAGTTGGGCCGGAGGAAAAGTTGGGCCGTAGGAAAAGTTTGGGCCGGAGGAAATGTAATGCTAACGCGGTTCTTCCTCAATACCATGGAAAAAAAAAAAAAAAAAAGGTGATTACAGTTTGACGTCTATTCAATGGTCTCTATTCAGTGATCCTACTATTTCTCGGTATGGAAAAATTGAATCAGATGCATTGTAAAAATTTTATTTTCTCAATTTAATACAATATAATACTATAAAAAATCGCAACAATTCTATTTTAGATTTAATATTATCTAACTCTTCGGATATTGATGTTTCATGTGAACTGATAGTTCAGATAACTTTGGTTCCAATTGATTATTTGTATCACCCAGCTTTGCTAATAAAATTTCCTATCTGTAAAATCCCTTGTTGTTTATTTTGTTTATTAATGATTTACATTTTCTAAACTCTGGTAAACTTCTCTTCGCCGATGATATGTCATTTTTTCAATGAGTTAAGTCCTCCTCGGATTCTGTCCTCTTGCAGGATGACTTATCAATATGGTGAAAATAAAACAATTTATTATTAAACATTGATAAATGTAAAGTTATGTCTTTTTCAAGGTCACGTGCTCCAGTTTTTCACAACTATTATTTAAATAATAATTTACTTCATCGTGTGTTTGAAAAAATTGATTTAGGTGTTACGTTTGACTCAACTTTATCTTTTAATAGGCATTATTTAAATATTTCAAAAAAATTATCATCCATTCTTGGATTTATTACTAGGACTATGCAGCCTTACAAAGGATACTTTTAAAAAGTATTCAAGTACAAATACAGATACTTATTTTCAAAGGTATTTATAGATACTTTCAAATACTTATTCTTTATTTTTTTCAATGTGTTTTACCTTTTTAGTTTGACCTTCTGTCTTTATAAGAAAATATAATCATTAGAATAAGAATGCAACATTTTTTGGTCTATGGTATTTTTTTTTATTATTATTTTATTGCCCGTAAAATATGACAACTCTTTAAAAAATTGTGATTATTCAACTTCTTTTATATATTACTCGCTGCAGTAAGTGCAACTCAACCACTGTGGTAGGCAATCTGACTACGTCGGATCGCGGACAATGCCGATGAGCGGCTATATGTGTAAAAATTCGATTTGATGCGTGCTTGTATCTGATATACCCGATTAACCTTTGGCAACCAATAAAATAATAAATACTAATTTCTACTAATTATTTATCTTATAACCAATAGCAATGGTTTAAAAACAAAAGTGTCCATCGTAAAACTCAAAATCCCTGTTTGAGCGGGTGCATGTAAATTCCACCGATTACGTCCGTTTTAGACCTTTTTTCATGTAAATTCCACCGGTACATTTTTTTTACCTGAAAAAAAATGTAAATTCCGCGGGTGCATTATTTTTACATGAAATAAAAGTAATATTATATCGGTATAATTGTAATCCTAATACAGTCTGATTAACTAAGATTACATAATTTATGTGTGTACAGATTTATTATAATATCATATTTATTGTATTTAGATACAACAATTTAAAAAAAATCATATAATAATCAAGAATGATCACAAGTTGATTAAGATGTAATAAATATAAAAAAAATATAAAAATATATAATTATTAATAATAATTAATGGTATGTAGGTAATAAGTACCTACATAGTTTATGTACAGATTTATTATTTATGCATATTATATTTGGATACTTAGGTATATCTTTTTTTACATAAATTTATAATAAAATATATAATAATCAATAGTGATCACTATTTCGTAGTAAAAGTTGAAAAAAAAATTAAAAAATTAAAATATATGTAATAAAATTATTAATTATCAATAATGAACAGCTAGTTAATAGTAGTTAATAGTAAAAAATAATTATTAATTACTAAAATTTAAATTTAAAATTTGGTTTGATAATGTTTAGATTCAGCTTTGACGAATTGTATGATGGTAATATTGTTTTCCTTGAATGACGAAATTATGGTGTTTAAATATTTATGACGTGTTTTTGATGGTAAATTTCTAAGGTTATTATGTTCGTTAATGCTGTTTAATTTAATGTAAGTGAATGATTGAATATCTAAAAGAGCTTTTGTAAAGTGATATAAATTTGGATGCGTGTTCTCAAAGGATTGAGCTAAATGTGAATGAAACGATTCGCATGCATTCGTAAGACTGTCGAAAGTTGATGTGTAGCTTAACTATAGTGATAATCTGTGGATTTTACCATCCGTAGGGTTTACTTGTTTCCAGGTAAAAAAAAGTACCAGTGGAATTTACATTTTTTTTTCGGGTAAAAAAAAGTATCGGTGGAATTTACATGTTATAAATCCAACCCTAAAATCGACTACCTGTAAATCGGTGGAATTTACAATCGACCGTTTGAGCACATACCAGGTGCCCAACCTGATCCAATTGTGAATCTAAACAATTTAAGAACCCCTCCTTTTTTTCTATTTTTTATTATTTATTTATTTTTTGGTTTCCTTAGTAATTATGAAACACTCAATAATATTTAAATCGTTTTTAGACGTTTTTTCATTTTCCATACATTTTGTTGTTGTTTTTGGCCATGTCACCAGGTGTGCACTTAAGAGACAATAACTCCAGAACCACTTATTGCACAGATTAAAAACTTCACAGAAACCATCTACATATTAATCTTAATATGCCCTAAAATTTTAACGAAATCGGTTTGGTGGATCTTGAATTATAAAATTAATTCAAAGTGTACACTTAATTAGATTAATAGATATTTAATTCTTGTATATTATTATTTTTCTACTATTTTCTATTTTTGATTTATTTCATTATTTGTTTATTAAATTTTAATTTTAATTACATTTATAATCTCACCTATTATTATTATTATTACACATTTATAAAATATATATTGGGCTTTCAGCCCATTTGAATTAACAATAAATAAAGATGAGCTCCCAAAATCAATGGGCCATCTTGCCCCCCTTCTCCATTGATTCGGACTTGAAAGCATATTCAGATGTACCATAGCTGTTGAGAGCTGAGAACCTTTATGCACACCTCCGCTCACATAGACACATCATACACTTCTATATTTTTTGCTTAATTCAAATAGAAATAAACTATAATTATATTTACTATTGAATTCACCTTCTACTATTTATTAAAAATCCACCAATATTTGGATATCTAGTAAGGACGCATATTGTTCATGTTAACTGAGTAGTGTATGGTATTGTGGAGGTACCAGTACTCGGACCAATGACTTAATTTTTAGGGGTGATAGTATGTGCATTGGCTCCTTTATTTTGTCCTGTAGTTTTTTTAACTAGCTGTAGATTTACGATTTGTGGATAACCACATATTGTGATGGTCCCCACAAAGTTTTTAAGTAATTTATTGAAAACTCATCTTATGAATGCCATCATTACACCACAAATGTCCATGACAGTACAACACGAATAGCCAACTGTCATAATATACAATACTGAATACTTCCATGTGCTTTATGCATTAATTTAATCACCAAATATTCTCTAATTGTGTATTAATAAAAATAATAATTAAGCTACTAGTATAAGTAGATACCTATCTATAATAAATGATAACTTATTTTCAAGATACTTTTTTAGTTGCATTACGTCCATAAACTCGCTATAATTGGTAGAATAATATTTCTAAAATTTTTTTTTATGATTAGAAATAATTTCTTTACTTACCTAGTCTTTTAAATCTCCATATAGTCTGAGCATTATTTAATATTCTATAGGTCCATCAATTGTTTATATGACATTCATATCTTTTAGTCTTTAGACGTACGTTAGCACTACCTTGCTACATACGAATTTTATATTTTTTTTCCAAATATTTAAAATTCAATTTGTAAAAATGTATAATACTTATTTTTGACCCACTAACAAGAAACTAGAAAAGTGCTATAGAAGCGTTTTTACAGAGCTTCCCGCTTGAGCCGATGTTGTAAGGTGGGTTTTTTGGTTCCATTATTTAGTAGATAAATCATAGTATACATTGTTTGCCCATTTTTAGAATATATTAGGATACCGTACGTATCTCAAAACACAACACTATAATATGAAATAAAAATCAAATTATTTACATCAAATAGACGCAAATAAAAATATACTACAAGGACTGAGGTATATGAATACACAATATTATGATGGGAACAAATGATCCCCTAATAACCATAATATACAATTAGCCTTAGGTACCTACATAGAGTATATAAGATATGAAAATAGTTTTTAACAATACGTCTCGACTCCCGGCTATTAAAGGATGGAATGCTGATATTTTATTATATAATAATATATTACCTGTGTGTACACTGCAGTACACAGTAGCGAAATAAACCTAAAAGCACATTAATATAATATAATCATATTAAGCAACCTAAAATCCACCCATTTGTCAACAAATCGACCACTTATCCAATAATATCCAGTATGTATTTATCATATAGATATAATTTAACTCAAATATTTTGAAAAATACTTATAAATTAATGAGAACATTGAGAACTATAGAAATTATGTAATATTATAAAAATAAATAAAACATTAAATTTCCAGTTAAAATAAATTTTACTTTAACGTATTAGCTCATAATTATTATTTCTTGCATAAATGTAGGGTAAGTAGCCAGTTAGATTAAAATATGATTGAGACGATCGAATGTAATCCTCAAACCGGACCTATAAAGAAAATGTCTTATTATTTAATAATAATATATAATACTACTATATTCTGTCCTTAGAATGACTACTTATCAATTAGGTATCATTATTCATAAGAAACGTTCAATGACTTTTTGGACTCTGTTTCTTTATCAATGTTCGACTGTATCATTACAAATAGTATAACACCTATTATATTAATGTAATTCCGAAACGAATGACGTGAAAATATTTTGAAATTACTGAGTTATGGAACTCTGAAGAAATGCATACTGGAGTGAGAAACCATAGAATATATGAATGGCGTAGATGATCATTTCGGTTTAAATGGAAATTACACTAGCGAATTTTCTACTGCGTTGAGTTAGAGTTTCTTTAAGCTGCGAGTGCAAAAACGCCGCTTAATAGCTGAAATGGGATGAAAAACGCCAATTGAATAGAAGCGAATAAAACAACGCATAAAAATACGCGCGCATTCGTCGAAAAATTGAAGCGCGAACTTGTCTCGTATGTTGTGGCAACGGCGGTACCGAATATTCACAGATTTCTCGAATACGTGCGATAATATTATGGCTATACACGCCGTGATGATACGTGAATACAACCCATTTCCGAGGCAGTGCGCGAAAATTGGTAATATCTAACAGCACCTGCAGAACGCACGCGTAACCGAAATATATGATATAACAACGAGGCTGCAATAATAGTGAGTGCGGCGTTGTGGCCGCTGTAGGAAAACGAGTGAGAAAGAGAAATACGCACACACCCGGGGGTAGAGAGAGAGAGAGAGAGAGAGAGAGAGAGAGAGAGAGACAGGGAGACAGGGAGAGAGACAGGGAGAGAGAAAGAGAGACAGACAGAGAGACAGAGACAGAGAGACAGAGGGACGGAGAGACGAGACAGAGACAGAGAGACAGATAGAATTCTGACAGAGAATATAGAACACAATTTACGGGCCAAGAAGCGTGTAAAACAAAGGCGTTGCTATAACATTTTAACTCCGAGATGAAATATTCAACGGGACATCGCTTTCAATCTAATCTGGAGCGCGAAGGGATACGCAGGCCGGCCGCAGGGACTTGAGGTGATTTTACTGAAAATGATAAAAAAAAAAACCACACTAAAAATATAATAACCAATCATCGTAATAACAAGCCGAACACCGCCTACGTGCATGATGCTTATGATATTGTTATTATGAATTGTTACATCTCTCCACTGCGTTAATAATATCATTAGTCAGAAGAGATGGGAAAAAAAATTCATAAACTAGAGATGCAGAATTTATAAGCTATATATATTCCGAATAACGATTTATTTACACCCCATGTTGCTTATTTCATTCGTTTTGTAAATAATTGTTTAAAATACAATTGTCGGAAAAACGAAGAAATAAAATCTATATTATCACGACTACCTGTATAGTTGAACGTAAATTATGAAAATATACCAATGTAAGTATAGGCACTGCAAATAAAAATTTTTTTAATATTTATGGGAAATTTCTTTTGTTTTAATAGCGTATAATATATCGTTATTAAATTTGATTTATGTAAAGGTAACATGTTTCAAGTTATTCAAATAATTACTATTCCTTACTATACCTAATTGTTATTGTTATTATTATTTTTCATTAAAATTCACTTTCTACCTAATCCTATAGTTGCTTTTGCAGTGTATATTTTCCTTTTGTATAATTTTTTTTATCGTGCAGTAGTACAATGTTGTAATAGTATACATCATAATATGACTAATGTATATTAAATATAATAATACTACTACAATACTATATTCTCTTGTAATGGCAGAACGAATATAATTTTATTTGTTTTTGTTTAAATCTATTGTTCAGCACCAATTTAAAAACTATATTCTATAGTTATAGTCCAGGTTAACTTTAAATAAGAAAGTACCTATGTGATAAAAGAATAAATTAAGTAATAATTGTATTACTATGCTTTTATATATTTTAAATTATTGTGTAACTACGCTTTTATATATCTACCTGTACTATTTTATCGCAAAACTAAGATAAAGGTAATAATTATAACTATGTTAATATAATTTAAGTCATGATTGAAAGCACGTTCTTTATTGAACACATAAATGTATAAATATTAAATGCAACCTATAAGCGAGTCGGGGAGACAATTATATAGCTGTCATTAATAATTAGGTACCTAGTTAGAGAGCTAGTACGGCGTATCACGTGATGCGAAAAGCTCCGGAAACACGATGATTGTCGTTTCTTCGTAGTAATGTCAACTTACACTTGTGATGTGTCCTATACAACTTTCTATACAACAATAATAATACTGTTTCCGGACGTGTACCTATATATAGCATTCTCTACCCGTGGGTCACTACAGACTTTGTCACCACCAAAATGGCGAACAACGACCATCGGTGAGCATTGTTTATGCGATCGATAACGGATTTAAAAAGTTCGTATTGTTCTGTTATAGTAATAATATATGATTAAGAAAATTGTATATACTTATAAATTATAATCTGCATAATAGAAAATACAATAAGTTATATATATTATATATATTATATAAGTGTATACAAGGTTTAGATTGAATAGGGTATCCAGTAACGTTACTTCACCTAATATATAATATGTATACATATATGGTACCTAACCATATTCTAACAATATATAACCTTATCCTGATCGAAATAATAAATTGAGCACATACATATTGACTTATTTTAATAGTAACTACGTTTCAGCCGTGTTGAGATGTTTCGCCCTAAAGCAGGTATTTTTCCCGATATTGATTTCCATACGCAATATGACGTGCAAAGCAACACTGCTAATTGCTGGGAAATGATATTTACTGTTCTTCAAGTATAAAACAAATGTTTTTGGTTCATTCCAATGGCTTATTACAGAGGTACATTCCAATGATTTATGATATATTGGTTACAATACTGTTCAATTTTAAATGCCCTCCCCCCACCCATTTAATCCGTCCACGACTATTAACGTAACGACACAAAAAAAAATTGTAATAAATCATAGCGCAAACGTTCATGCGTGGGAACGAGACTATCACCTCACCGCGACACCGAATCGTTAAATTATAAAAATATATAATCACACGAAAACCCGGACGACATGGCTGAGTATCGAACCTCGCGTTTCGGGAATCTTTTTTACATTTTAATACTCGTTACGGTGTCAGAAAAGACAGTGAACATTTTTCTCTGAAACTGAGTATCTAGCATTTTTCATACCATGGAGTGCCGAATTTATTATTCCCACGACAGCGATGGGGATATGCCGACGTTTGGCAATAGGCGAGCAGACTCGATTATAGTGTAGGTACCTAAGTAAGTAGCTAAATAAAATAGTATGTACTAGTTATTTTAGGCTACATTTTCATTTTTTCGTGTGGTAACAAAATTAAGTGTGATGCCCAACACTCGCCGCTCAAAAAATGTACTTCATTTAAAACCCCAGGAAAATCGACGTCTCTTGCCGTCAATTTGTCACTCTGCATTAGGCGCATTTTCAGTTTTTGACTTGGAGTGGCTTTACATATTTAAATGAAACAAACCATTGGGGGAGGGAGACCAATTATATAATAATAACCAAAGCAAAACGATTATGTGTGTAAAATGTAAATCATAATAGGATTTTCAGTATAACAATCTTATAACGTAGGTATAACTTTTTTTTTCAACTAGCGTTCGGGCGGCTGCAACACAAATCGGGTGATACCGAACTGAGCTGGAACCAATTTTTTTTTTTTTTGAACCTGATATATTTTAATGGTTAGCCTATTTTTTAACTTTTTATTATTCTTTGTATTTCCCGATATTGTTACTTTTTAGATTCTGAGCGGAGCGATGAATGTATTGGTTTTACAATGATGTGTGTTTTTTTTTTTTTTTATTTTGTGTCTGTCATCACGTTTTAGGACAGAAAAAATGCTTCGATTTTTCTTCAATAGTACCTTTTCTGATAGGAAAGTGAATCTAGTTGGTACTTTGGGGGGTCAAAAGTCAAAATTTCCCAGTAGTTTTCATGAGCGCCTGGAAAAACAAATGAAAAATTTTGGGAAAAACGGGAATTTTTACGGAAAACCAATTTTCGACAAAATCGATTTTGGTTTTTAGTATAACTCTAAAAGAAATGACCGTAGAGACATGAAATTTTGACCGAATGTTTATATATGCATTTTCTACACCATAGCATTTTCAAAATATTCTGACTTATTTTGAGCTGTTAACGGACATTTTCAGTTTCCAATTTTTTTAGTTTTTTTTTCTATAAATGTCAATAAAATTTTATTTGTTGGGTAAAAAATCTTGAAAATTTAATAGTAGGCTTCTAATATATAGTTTCAAAGGCAGATGAAAAATATTAAAAATCCGTAGTCACAATTTTTATTTATAGGTAATCAAAGTTCAAATTTTGACAAAATACGTAAAAATGACGAAAATGTGCAATTTATTTTGAGTTAGAAATTCATAAAAATTTTTCTTTTTAAATCTAAGATTTGAAAATGTAATACAAGATTCCTCATAAGTTTGCCTAATTTTATCAATAAAAAAAAGTTTATAAGCAATTCATAATAAATTTTTATGAGCATTTTAAGTTCAAATTTGTACAAGATTAGATATTCACTCGATTTCTCATGTAGCGATTTTCTTATTTTGTTGCAATTCAAAAACAAATAACTGTAGATGCATGAAAATTTCACTGAATGTTTATATAAGCTATTTCTATACACCATCTAATTTTGAATATATTTTGACTGTTTTTCAGCTTTTTACGGACGATTTCAGTTTTCAAATTTTTTAGTTTTTTTTTCTATTAATATCAATTACATTTTATTTGTTGGGCCAAAAATAATGAAAATTTAATACAAGGCTCCTGATATATTATTACAATAGCAATTGAAAAATATTAAAAATACATAGGCACACATTTTTTTATAATCATTTAAAGTTCGAATTTTGACAAAATTTATCAAAATCTCGAAAATTATCAATCATTGTAATTAAACAATTATAAAATGTTCAGTTTTCTTAACTAAGGATTGAAAATTTAAAATAAAGATTCTAATAAATAGTACATACTGTATTCAAAAAATCTAAAAAATATTTAAACACAGTTATTTTTTATAGACATTTTAAGTTCAAATTTGGACGGAATTACATATTAAAATCAACTTTAACGAGTAAAAGTATATATTATAATATTTTCATAGCATCACTGATAATTTTAGGTTAATAATTAAATAATATGAATAATATTAATTCAACTTAGCAGCTACCGTATAATAACAATATCAATATAATTTAAAATATCCTAGACTGACATACCGTCTCCGCTCAGAATCGTTTTTCGTATACAATGATATTATATCATTGAATTCAAATTTAATACCATCCATTATAGTACAGTGATCTACTTGTAGCCTACTGTACAGCGGAGCGACATCCACTTGACCCCCTTTTTTTTAATCAAGTTGTGGTATGGTGTCGTATGTTGCGTTGTCGTTGTTTCGCTAAGTAGAGATTATGGTTAGTTAATCGTCCTATTTAGTTGACTTTGCGGTTAGGTAGGTACTGCTGTAGTGCTGTAAAACATTTCAAACATTCAAATAGCATCTTACCAGAAGTTAAACATTATTTTGCCCAAGTTATTACTCAATCAATAACAAGTTTGATGCACATATAATTTTTTTATAAAATGACCTAATTCTTCAAACTCAACAACATTTTTATTTTCTATGTCTAATTGTATATTTTATCTTAATATTCAGTCTTGTAAAGATACTTTTTAAAAGTATACATGTATAGATACAGATACTTGTTTTGAAAAGTATTTAAAATACGTATTCTAATAATACTCAGTAAAAAAGTATACAAATACTTTCTAATTATTATAAAATATTTTTTTTTACCTAATAAATCAGCTGAACAGATTTTCATGTTTTACGTTAGTTGTATAGACTATATTATATTTTAACCGGATCATTTGGGGAAACTTTACAATACTCAATTGTTTTCTTTGTCGAAATACTTATTTGATTTGTGATTCACAGAAAAAAAATATTATTATATAGGTAGTTATATATTCTCATTTTTGTTTTTATTTTACGTGGTTAAAATTAAAATATAAAATATATAAACTAAACATTTTTTTAAAGTATTTAAGGTTTTAAATACAGATACTTAAAGAAAGTATATAAAAAATGTCGTTAAAATAAATTTTTCAGAAGTATATGAAGTACGTATTTTAGTACTTAAAAATTATTTGAATACTTTTACTCAGATACTTTACAACACTGTTAATACTATGCTGAAAAAATAGTCATCTGTACAATTATATTAATTTCGATTTAATATTTTGAATCAGCTCATTTTATTCTGGAACACATAATATTGCATTCATATTGATTATAATTTAGTAAAAATCGTTAAATTTAACAGTAAAGTTAGGGTTTACTAAAGTTTTGATCAGAAAGTATTTTAATAATTCAATTTTGCATATAATTCTATATAGTAGAATCTACATTTAACATCAAATTGTATCGTATTTTTTTTTTTTAAATAGTCACTGCAGTAATAATAAGAACTATTATTCATATACAAAGTTACAGATTCAGGAGAGGAAGTGATGAAACTCCAGGATTTAATTTTGTCACCGAATTATCTTCCAAAAATAACAATAATAAACTCACAATTTTCTTTGATTTATTATTGTAATGTAATCATTGTAATGCCTGTGCAATCATACCAAGTGGCAACTAAACATAAGACCTAAATAGCTTTATTAATAATAACTCCACAAGAAATCATGATTTTATTATTACAAATTAATATTTAAAAATAACGTATGACTTGATACGTAGAGACTACTTACGATACACAAATAGTCAGTATAGATATATCAGAAAAATAGATTTAATGCATAGTGGTTCAAAACAAACAAAAGTTACGTCGAAAGCGTGCACTGAGAATATCTGCCTAAGTCGGATATCGCATAAATATAACAAAATTTCAGTCCAAAATATACGGAAAATCAACTTATCCTCAACGGATATTGAACGAACATAATATGAATTTAAGAACAATTCAATATTTGAATATAATATCCAAACAGAACATCAACAAAAAATATATATATACATAATTTAACAAATATTTTAAACGAAAAAATTATAAATAATTAAACCGACCCAGATTATACCTAAAATCCCACGTAAATTTAACATTATACATTTTCATAATACTTACACGTTCAACGTACGGTGATCTTTATTAAAGCAATTATTAATATTGTTTAATCTTATTATTTTAATTAATTAAAAATAATTTATGATGATGAATTTTCTTTTGTATTTAAATTTACAAGTTTTCTGGACCATAGTGCTCGTATCGATATGAATTGTTGCAAGGCATTGAAAACTCTTGGGTACGTAATGAGAATGACTAAAGAATTTTTCCTTGATAACACGGTGAAAACTAAAAAAGTTATAATATTGTATCTTTGTGAGACCTAGGTTAGGAGTAAGGTTCACTAACTTATGACCCACATACTGCAAATGGTTCTTTTCAGATTGTAGAAGTTCAACGTACATTTTTAAAGTATGCAAGTTTAATCTTAGGCATTCAGTGTCCTACAGACGGTTACACTCCAGTCCAAGGATTCTTGACCTCAAATCTCTAACTGCAGACTATAGACAGATGTTCGGTAAAACCATAGACCTATAAATGGTGCTAATTGTCGTGCACAAAATATTACAAGTACATTAATTAAAAATATCAAGTTTAAAAAAAAAGTCACTAACAGAGTACCAAGATGTGGTTGGAACTTGATTTAGTATGTGCAGCTGGGAGTCAACATATTTTAGGAAATGAGGACGAACTATTGACAGTATACCAAAATGTCAATATTATATTAAAGACGTAGGTAGTAGGATATATTGTTGGATTTATGGTGAGATACATTTTAAAGCGTATTCTGTGTGAAGTATGTGCTAAAGAAATAAAATCACAAGAAACAAATTCACTATTACTAAATAAAAAAAAATAAAGGTGGTCTTACGATGGCCAACACTGATGTAGATTCCAAAAAATCTAACCACATAAATATTGACTATTTGGTATAAAATCAGTATCAATATTAAATATGGATAAATATTTCTTACATTAAACAAACCACTTTATGGTTCAAGAACCGCTTAATAACCATTTGTTACAGATGATTAGGTTAATACTTAAAATATTTTTAACCATAACAATCCATCATATTAATACAATTTCAAACGAAACGGACAAAAGATTAAAAAGGTTTTATACTTGTATACAAAACTAAACCGCTTTCAACACCAGTAGAAAAAATATGCTGTACATATTATCAGCATATAAAGTAAAAATTATATATATATAATATCTTAAGCAATACTCTAGTAGTCTCGTGATTAAGTTTTAAAATATTATTGTACTTGGTTTTATTTTTCAAACAATTGTTACTAATATACAACATATTTAATATTAGTTGTTATACTAACAGTTATTTAATATGAAACCAAAAAATAAATTGATTAGGTTTATAAAATGTTAATTTTTAAATTAATTATTTATTTATTAACTAAATTATAAAACACAATTTTTACTCTTTGTGCAATGTACGTTATAATGTATATAATTATAGTAATTTACCTCAATCTTAACAGACATACTAGAATTAAATAATAATGCACAAAACAATATAAGTATGCAGAAATATAACAACTTCAACAGTTCAATAATAATATTATGAAGATTATGTAATATGGCACGAACATAAAATATTTCAAAGACTAATTAATATATTTATGATTATATCGTCTCTAGTATTTCTAACATAAAGCTTACTCTTTCACACATATCTTTGATGCACGTATAATTCTCTATGAGAGGTCCATTATTTTATAGACCTATGTGTAAAAGTAGGAGTATCCTTAGAGGCCTGTTATCTAATGATATTGACTCCGCTATTATTTTATCCCTTATACTAGTGTTTCTCAAAGTGTGCTGCGTGGTCTTTCATCATCTTTACATGGACGCCGCGCTACTGTAGAATTTTATATAGTCCAAAAATAAATTTGAAAACCTAATGATGGCGGTGATGGAAACAATTACGATTATGTAAATAAAATTGTTGTATAAATTATGTATAATTTAAATTAAATAAATATTTTTAAATAACCCATTACAATTTTTACTGGTTTTTATTCAATTTTTCTATTTTTCATGATTAGTCATGATATGGCTCGAAGAAGCGCGCCCCTTGGTTCAAATAGGGCGCCGTGAGCCAAAAAAGTATGCTATATTACCTTATACACTTCAAAGTTCCGAAATGTTCTACCCGTACACCTTTGTCCTTTCATATACTCCAATTGAAAATTAATTGTATGAAAAATAAACCGTTATGGCGCATAATGTCTATCACCAATAAGGATACCGCATATCTGGTCTATAATCACCTCTACTGCTTAACTATTTTGTAAATTGTAAAATATTATATTATTTTTAGCATTGTCATTACTCATTACTATTATTTGTATTACTATATATAATTCCTATTCTTTACTTGAACATAAAATGTATTATCTAATTGTATTCAAAGGGCACCACCCGATAATTATTAATAAATAAATGAATAAAATTGCAGTAGATATACCGGAATTAACTATATAAACACGTATCGTGATAACTTAATATTTTAACCTAACCTAACCTTTTTTTATATAGCCAGGAACGTATAGATTATGCCATTATTTATATACGTGATGCTATTGAAATTCTATTAGTGTCTACAGTCAGTCAGCTGGTCTTTTTTATTATTATTTTTTTTTTTTTTGTCAAAACAAGCACCGCTAAAAACATTTTATTTCGGATTTTCGCTTCTGGCTGTGACGCGCTTTATATGTAGGCCAAATTGTAGCCACCGAGGGATTGCTGCAGCATGTGCACCGTATTATAATATAGTTGTCCCTGGGCGCCGGAAAATGTTACGCACTTACTTGCACAGTTGCAGGTGTGCTCCCGTGGCCGTCGACGACGATTCGTAAATGCTCCGTGACATGTGCGATATGAGAGGTCTTCGAGTTGGAGTTATAAACGATTTACCGGAACGTGTCTGTTGACCACCAGGGGAAGGGGGAGGGGTGAAATCTATCCCTCTTTATGGGTGCAAAAATATCCTTGGCAGTCGGCGCCAAAATGATTCATAGACACCGTTTAGTTAGGTAGGTACAATGTACACGCCTCTGAAGGGTATTCATCCCTATATTATGCGTCGAATTGAAACTTAAAACCATAAAATAAAACATAATTAATTTAATACAAAATACTTAAAAAACAGCCTCTTACAATAAAGTATAATATACTATAATATTATATAGTATCATATAAATGATATAATATAACATAGAAGTATATTTATATTGTGTATTGTTATAAAATTAATAAAATAAAATATAAGTAACAATGATATTGTATTGAATGGGAAATAAGCCTATTAAAAAGGGTTGTTTGAATTTAAAAGAAAATCAGTATAGTGCTTAACTAATATAATGTTATATATGTATTCACTATATTATCTGGCGTACCTACCTTTGGAGGAAGGGTTGATGTGGGCATTCGCTTCACCCTATGGTCCATATAATATTGTAATTATATGTACATATTTATTAAATGTGGGATATTGAGGAAAAATTATTTTTATTAGTTTTAGATTCTGAGTGGAGCAATGAATTAATTAATTTTAAAATTATGTACCAATGTTTTTTTGATTTTTTGAATTATCATTGAATTCAATTTTTAATACATCCATTACAGTGACTTACTCAATAACGAGTATTATATTCGACTCTTATACTGTACAGAAGAACGTTTACCTAATTTCCTCCTTTTCTAGTACCTATTATAAAACCATTAAAATAAATAACAGATCAATGGAATATGGAATTGGCTGTAAACGAGTTGTGTCCCAAATACTGAATTGCGTCCCTATGTTTTTTTCTGGTTACACGAATTGTGTCCCTCGGTTTTGTTCGGGTTACACGAATTGTGTACTTAAGTTTTTTTTTGGGTTACACGAATTGTGTCCCCCAGTTTTTTTCGGATTACACACAAGTTTGGTCTAACTAATATAAATAACTACACAAATAATTTTAATAATATTTCATATAAGGCAAACACTTAAATAAAACAATTTTTATAAATTTACATTGAGTATTTTTTTTATTAAAATATTAAAAGTTAAAATGTTGTATATTATATTTAACACAAAAAATGAGTATAAAAAACGTCATATTATTATAGTAAAAATGTTAATCTAACAATAATTTATGTTGTATATAATATAAATAAAAAGCAAAAATAACTACATTAATAGTTTTTATAAAATTACATACTAGCAAAAATTTAAATGATACCATTTTTATAAATTCAAATCGTAAAATTTGTCCATTTTTATATGCATTTAATTTTTGACTTAGAAATAAATGTTTTTCACGAGTTGTCTTTGATAATTGTCCAGAACAAAAATTCTTAATGACTTCAGTAAATTGAAATATATTAGGATGGCTTGAATAAAACGCATAGAATTAAACTTTGAATGAAATGCTTCGCAACTATTAGTTGTGCGTAGCATTGAATTTGATGATTCTGCCCATACACGAGGAGGAAATAAAGCATAATTCATGACATAGTTATCCATTAAGTAAGTTGCAAATTTTAGAACATCGGAATTATTTGAAACACTACAAGACATTAGATCAAAAACAAATGCATTTTCTACTTCATCTGGGTCGAGAAAAGGTAAACCAAAAACGTACTTTAAAAATTTGCTTATTTCGGAGGATTGATCCTTATATTCTACAGATGAACCGAGTTCTTGAATTTTTCGCCACCAGCTCTGACCGAGATGGAAGCGACAGCCTTTAATTTCTATTTCTGGCCACACATCAGTGATAGCAGAGTGTATTGCTATTTCGAAATCCACAAGGATACGCTGTACATTTAATGTTACATTCTTAATATAGTAGATGATCAAGACACACATGTACATGTACAATGACAATCGTTGTAGCTCCATGCACACCTTATCTCCACGCGATAATAATAATATTCGATTAATAATCGACAGAATCGAATTTTATTCAGTACCTAAATATCTTATAAAATATATGTTGGTATATTTTATACAACATTGAAATGGAAAAATTTCTCGAATTGAATTTATAAAAACTTTTTTTCAATTAACGAAATAGCATATTTTTATACTTCATAAAACAGTTGGAATACAATTCGTGTTATCGGGACACAACTCGTGTACCTATCCCACTTTTATCATCGGGACACAACTAGTGTATCCCACTTTTATCATTGGGACACAACTCGTGTACGAGAAATTTGGTCGGGACACAACTCGTTAACTGCGATGGAATTAATCCTAATTGGTACATAATCAATAAATTATAAAACCAATTTTTAAGTTTTTAAGTAAATAAATGCTAATTACATCTTGACATTTTATTTTTTTTAGAAATTATTTAGTCTTTTTGCTAATAGTAATTAAAATACGAATATAATTTGCACTATTTTTTTTAAAACACACTCACCAAAATTGCATTTTAGCAATTTAATTTACTATTTGCTTTAATTTATGCTTGTATTCTGCAAATTGAAAACGTGGTCTCGCTCGAGAATGCGCTAAGAACGCTTATGTGGATTAGCGCTATTCCATATTAATAAGGAATTGCGGCTAAACCTACAGTGAGTTATATTATTAACAGATTCGCAAAAATTAACATTTGAAAATTAGATTTAGTGTAATAACTTCAATTTAAATTTTGTTATGCATTAAATAATTGGCTTTAGGTATTAAAATATAATAAATAACAATAAGAAAATTGTTCAGAACAATTAATTTACAGTTGATAGAATATGTATTATTTCCAACATTGTGATGTGTTTGTTTTAATTATATTTGATGTTTACATATTATACAAACATAAACTTCATAATAATATATACAATTTGAGTCATTGGCACATAATATATTGAATATTGTATTATTGTATAAATGTTTCAGGGATGAAAACATATGTCCCCTCTTCCCATAAAAACTGTTCAGGTTAGGATTATAATATCTATAAGACCTATCTACGGGTCAAAATATAGTTAATATACATATTTTCAATCACAAAACGGAATGGTTTTGAAAAATTAATATAGCCATGTGGGTATTTATGTAAAATAAAAATTTTAATAAAAATAAATAATATATTTATATACCTAAATAGCTAACCTTGTGTTAGTGGTGCACAATTATATTGTTTTATTAAGTATTTTTCTGTTCACCTACAAAAGCTTAAAACGTTGTTCCTGTAATTATTAAAAAATAATAAAATGAGATAACCTAATCATAATATTTACAACGGTGTGTGTGTTTCTTTTATATCATCGACATTTGGGGTACCTAGTTAAAATGCTCTGATTTTCGACATACGCATTTTTTCTGATAAAAAAGTGATTCAAGTTAATGCACTGGGAGGTCAAAGCTTAGAATTCCCAGTAGTTTTTGAAATCATCGGGGAAAAAAATTAAGGGAATTTTTGAAAAACATTAATTTTATTTTTTCGGTCCATCTCAAAAATTGATAACCGTAGACACTTGAAACTTTCACCAAATGTTTTTATATTAGAATTTTCCATGTATGGTAACATTTTTTAAAATATTTTGACTTTTTTGAGCTATTTATTGCCATGAGAAATTTTCGAAGTTTCTAATTTTTTTTAAATTATTGTCGATAAAAACTTATTCATTCATCGATGGAAGCAGTTCCAGTGTCCATCGAATCTGTATATGGTGTATTATAGATGATTAAACAGACCGTTGAGGATTTGTAGTTGCGATGGACCATAGTATCATAATAATAATATTTTATAATAATTGTCACCCGTCATTAACTCAAACTTAAAACATAAAAATTAACACTAAACCCGTCTTACTATATGGTGATTACTGATGATTTACTATTACTATTAGTTAATTTACAAAAAAATGCAATACTCATTACTCTATATTTTATAATAGCCTCGGTATTAACAATACCTTCTTTTTATGTTTATCTATGGGTTATAACTTTTTAAACTTTAAGACTATTAAATTTACCTATGTATATATGTAAGAATTGTACAAGTGCACATGTTACAGTAGCCCATATCTTTTTTTTAAATGTGTTATTATAAACTGTAATTTTTAAGGAATTAGGTACCACTGCTCTTTACTTGTTCAAACAATGTTATTTTTGAAATTACGATTATGTAATATCTATCGTGTTTAAGGCTCTATAGATTATTGAGCAACCAGTTTAACCAGCTATTCTACATAAGTCAAATTAATGTCAGGTAGGTATGCAGTTTGATTTTAAAGTAGATCAAAAACAGTTGAACAAAATGCATTTATACTTGTAAATTGTTAGGTATTTATCCAACATGTTTTCATTTTTTTTTTTTAATTCCTTTATGTCAATTTTATGTTTTGAATCAGAATACTTTTCCTAACCTAATCTTTTTATTTTTGTGTAATCTAAAAGTTACAATTTAAAACCACACATTTAGTGTTAAATTTGTTTTTAATTATAGAATTATTATCATGGTGCTTATTGTGTATTTCTTTGTATACATACTAATACTATATATATTAACAAATGAATAAATGAGTAGATAATACCTCTTAGTTCATAACTATTAACCACCAAGGATATAGGTAGATCTATAATTTATGCAATTTAAAAAAAAATATTATAATTTATTTTGAAGGTATTTTTTATGAGGCCTTTTATTTAAAAGATAATATTATTGTAATAATTATTATTAACATAGGTATTAACTCAAATAATTAAGTATACAGTATGTAAATTAATTAGAAAGTCAGTAGCTATAAAAATAATAAGTAAATAATTTAGCTGTTTTATTAAAAGTTATCTGACCTCCGCATATCTGTTATTTATTTAGGTACCTATTTCTTCTTTAAAAAGATAACGAGATTCATTTTGTTATGTTTTTAATTTAACCGAGAGTAATTTAAATTTAATTATTAAACACCATTACACTGATCATACTTTATATTTGTTTTTGTTAAATAAAAAATGTAAGTTACCCCATTTGTTTTTATGTAATGCATTTTGACTTCAGCGTTTTGTTATGTTAACGCTAATTAATGCGGAAGAGTGTCTTTTGCGTAAGTTGAAGACAAGCGTGCCCAACCCTAAGTCATGATAGTATACAAAAAACAAAATTATAATACAATTTTAAATAATTTTTAACCATTTTATCATAAAAACAAAGAACATTACATTTGAGTGATGAATGATGAGATTCCGTCTAGAATGTATTGCATTTCGAAAATCCACTATGTATATAATTGTGTTTAAAGTGATGTAGAAATAGTACTATGAAATGCTGGAAAAAATTTTTCAATTTGAATCATTATAATTACAAATTAAAATATACATTTCCTATGTCAGTTTATTTACAAAAATGATAAATACTTTCAAGCTTCCAGAATTCAGTTGTACCTAACTAGATAGTAGATAAATATATTGTTTAAACGAAAAACAAATAAATAGGTAAAGGAATCATGTAAATTACTATGATGGGTTCATCTTATAGTACCTAGTCCAAATGTTTTTAAAAAGTGCATTCTCTACAGTGATTTTGTCTGATCTCACATTGTTTTTAATTATTTCCGGATTTTTATCAAAAAATGTGATTAGTTATTATGTAAAACTTGAATGAATTCAAAACGTTTGTATCTTTTTAGACTATACCAATAACTCCAGCAAACCAACTGTACAACACTGAATTTAAGAAGATACTATAAGTATTAAGTAAGTAGACAATATACTAATATAAATAATATAAATAATATATAAATTACATTTTATGTTGTTCTTATGACAAATATTTAAGTATAATTATTTAATAACCCAATAAATCCAATTAAAATTTGAAAATCATAATACCTCTACGAATTCCGCAAGCCCGTATAGTGTTTGTGCTGATAATTTTCATTTATAACTACAAAATATATTATTATTGCTATCATCAGTGCGCGGTTTTTACCATAGCATTGTCATCTGTGATTACACAAAGGTCAAAGACATAATATACATCACCGCGTCACCCCATTGAGCTGAAAATCCGTATAACGTCGATATTAATTGTATTTCCATCGTTCGATAGTGAATGCGACTCTGATAGTATGCCTGTGCATATTACAGCGTAATGGCTATAACTGAGTACCATACCTATCTGTTCTTTATTTATGTTTATAAATTATATTTAATAGCCATTATAATAAAAGAGCTCATCTACTCTTACGGTTGTGATAATCATTCGAAGACGTGTATTTGGTTTCGAATGGTCGCACAATTCATTAATTATTTTATATTTGAAAATTGTTCATCTATAGACTATAGTTAATCACTATTGTGCCAGTATGTTCTTTGAAGAATTTAGTCAAGCTCTTTCTAGCTAGGAAACGGTACGCCACCGACTTTCTTTGTGAATGCCAAAATAATGTTACCGGTTTTATGGTATATAATATAGATAATTTAATATCTGTAATACAGATTCTATATTATATCGTGCTAATGGACCGAATAGCCGTATTATCAATACTGTTGAACATCTACGGCTCATAGGTTCTTATATTAATAATTAATATCATTATATAATATGTATTTGTGAATTATGTACCTATGTCTATGATATAGTGTTATACAGTAACACGTCTTATAGTACTTACATATAGGTACCAAAAATACCATACATATAGATCCCATTTTCAATAGATTATATTATTATAAGAGAACACCTACTTCGTCCTACACTGCAGCATACATACACAATTCACCCATGTAACTCAACATCAATATTATTAGCCCATCAATCGCGAACACTGCTGCGTACCCTCCCCCCCTCTCCCTCCCTGAATTAAATATAATATTGTTATATTAGTGCAAACAATGTATTTAGTTCACATCTTACATACACTATTATATTATGTACAATACACACTCATAGCATAAAATATTTATAATACGGTCGCAGCGTATTGGAACGCACAGAGTAAAAGGTCGACCGTGCGCTTGTATTAATATATTATATTGCACTCCCGGGTGGTACATTTTGTTTTAGATTTTAAGAGGACGTCACACTCGCATGTAGAAGGTTTTTTTTGGTCAGCGCCTTTTACAAATTTGGTTAGTCATTTTGACCAACTGATTAAATTCCAAAATTACTAATACAAAAATATTGTAATATATTATTATAATATTAATATATAATCACGCAAAGGTTGATTACCTTAGGTTAACCAGCCGGTAGTATATTATTACGATATTAATCGTTTATATTTTATTTTATTTATTTATTTATCTAGAATATAAACGCCGAACGGCTATTAAAAATACAAGAACTAAGTTCATATGATAAACTTAATACAGAAATAGTGAAAAAGTAATAACAGATTATAACTATGGTTAATAATAATTTAAGTAAATTTAAATACTATAGGTTTTTTTAATAATATATAATATGCCCCGGTGACACGAACTGTTTAAGCAGCAGATTCAGAAAAGGAGCTGAAAGCTCGCGAGGGACTGTTTTCTGCCACGTTGACATTGTGTTGCGAAGTGGCTGGTAGCAAGGAACAGGAGATAAGATAAAATTAACGATTAACTATTTCACTTAAAATATTACACTTCTGTGAATTACTGTTGTTGTAATATTAAAAATATGTATCTATTTCATTATATACAAAAACCTGTTGCAATGAACTCAGCACCTGCACTGATGAGTTACCATTGCAAATGACTTACTACTTGCCACTTGCCGCATTCATTTCAATATGCCAACATGATTATGAGAGTGGGTATCACGAGCATCTGTGTAGGTAAGATATTAATCATAATTACTTAATGAGATAGCATCTAGAAAAGCCAAATTTAATCTATGTACCCTTCAGATATTAATAAATATGTATTTCAATTTTATGAAAATCGGTCCAGTAGTTTTGGAGGAGATAGCAATAATATAAACTGTGAAATTTATAGTAGGACTACGTTTCGCTTTGCCCAATAAAGTATATTATGAAATCGGTAACATAAAGCTGTCACACACAAAGTCAGAGCGCTGCAGTCTCCTGGCCAGAAAGAGCTGTTGCCTAAATTCATCACAAGACCACGAACACGATAAATAAAATATTAATAATATAGGTACACTTGTGCATAAACATAATAATACATTTTGCGACTATTCGAGCTGAACTAAAATTACCCATATAATAATTAAATAATCATATACACTTTGACTACTAAAGTCTACGGTTGTTAGTAATAGGAATAGAGGAGCAACGAATAATTACTATTAGATATAAACTATCATAAAGAACAACTAATATCGTTGGCAGTTAGAGTCACTACGGAAGGGACAGGTGTTTATTTATTTATTGCATATATTATAAAAGGGCTATTGGAGCCGAATTCACGATCGAACGTTGGTAATAATATTAATATCGACGCCATCGACGTTAAACAGAATGAACATTTACAAAATATTTTATTTATAAGAATTATAATCGTGCGTGTACTACCTATAGTATGTATATTGTATACCGGTTGGCGATAGCTAGTTTATGGGCTGTTGTGGTGATGCGGAGGACAATATTATTATATTACAAATCGTGTAAGGTGCACCGACATAATCATAGTAACAATAATATTATATTATTATATAGTTATAAACTATAATTGCTGACACTTCAGGCTTGCAGAGTTCACGTGGGCAATGTATATTATTAAAATAATTTGAATATTATTATGATTTACAAATTTTAATTGTATTTATCCACATATTAAATAATAATATTTAGATATTATCTACCATTAATAGTTAAACTGAATAAAATAGAGAACTAATTAATGTTATTCATATATTTAAAAATTAATTATAGCTTTCCTCAAAGTCAATCAGTTGTTCCACTTCTAAAGTTATGGGTAGAAAGATATAGGTAGGTAGGTTAGGTAGGTTAGGTTAGGTACTCGACTTATTTATTAGTCTGATACAAATATACAATACGAAATTTTTAAACTGTCATTGAGTTCAAGCTTGAATAATAATTCATCAAATCTTCTAATAGACATCCACCCGCGGAATATGTATTTATTTTTTAATGGGAAAGTCGCTCTTCTGTATAGTATAAACGGATTTTGACTTTTCGCGAGTGTAGATCGTCATTAGAAAGTAAGAGTAATGTAGGTCTCTGCCCTGTAATGGACATTGATAAGGGGTCCGGTACCAGTTTTTGAAATTTTCTGCAATTCTATACAACTTGAAAATTAAATTTTATATTTAAGTTGCCATCTTAACTATAAAACTTTTCCACTAATCTACTACCCGATACTTTTTTAAGGGGGGAGGGGTCGGTAGAGTGTATTATATAGAAAATAATTACTTTACGGGAAAAATTCTCATGCTAGTTTATTATTTATTTTCAGCCCCCCCCCCCCATCCCAATTGAAAACTCGGTACGCCACTAAATAATATCGTAGTAAAAATAGCTTAAAATGAAACAAACTATTTTGAAAATATTATTGTATAAGTATAGATTAATATGTGATGGCGAAAAGTTTCAATTACAACATATAATTACAAGATGAACAACTGATGACAGGCATAAAAAATAATCACACATCATCGCAAAACCAATAAGTACCTACATTGCTTCACTCAGTATTTAAAATTGTGTTCATGTTCCGGGAGATTATAGAACAAACCTGTACAAAATTCACTTTTTAAAGACATTTGAGCAACCAAAAGGTAATAATATTAACTGCACATTGTTTTTAGAAATTTCTTTTTCTTTTTTTTTAGTTTTAATCAATAGTAACTCTCATTAAATTCCACTTAACATATCGGTATAATGAAAGCGTAGGCTGTATTTGAAAAGCTCGCATGATAATTAATTGAAATGCAATTAATGAAAACTATTTCATGTCAATAACAAATAATATTATAATTATTTTACATTAGTTTGTATTGCCATAAATAATTCGCCGAACAAAAAGAAAAGTTAATAAACGGGACTACTACTATACAATAATAACGCAATACTATGACGCGGTAGTATGATTTGCAGAAATAAGCTTTCGAAGGAATAAAACGAGTAAGAAAGTATGTAAGTTATTGACAGTGAAAAACACCACCGTTGGGATTCGCGCTTCAGCGGCAGTATGTAGGTATAACAGTAAAATGTTAACAATTCGCATATAGAATGTCGATCGATTGATCTTCGACGTTGATACATCATCATATTATTATTATAATATACACAATATAATATGTAGGTAGCTATTTTCGAGAACTCAGAGCAATCGAAAATATAGCAATAACATATCTGCCAACATACATTCTTAGCTGTATCTATACCTACGTATAATGTAGAATAATACTCGTATGCGTATAGTTGATAACAAAAACAAAAAAATAAGTAAATTTACTATGCCCTTGTTGTAACGTTTGCAATAAGTAATAACTGTCGTTATTGTTTATTTTTATTTTTTATTACAAGACTCGGTATTTAATCATTTTTTTTTCTTTGTCCTCCATACACCTGTGTAACAAAATAAAATATTTGCGTTTCCGTGCTCTGCTCGCTTCGCCATATCCGGCAACTATATTCGAATATTATGATACATATACATGATGCACCTACCGTGTACATTTAATAATTATATAATATTACAAGAAGTACCTACTGCAGTTGTACATAACACTATAACGGTAATGTTGTATTATACACGCAGGTAGTACCCATAACCCATTAACCCACAAGCAAGTACGTTTTAAATAATTATTTATATTTATAAATATAATATGTACAAGCTAAATAATATAACCTTAGTTGAAGGTGTAGCATGAATAAAAAAAAAAGTAAAAAGTATGTAGAAATGTTGAATTATAATGACCAACGATTCTCATTAAAAGTAGATCAGTATATTATTATTACATATAATATTATAATATAATGTATATATTTTTTTTAATGTAATATAAATATATAAGAAATTTCAGGGATATTATTTTTTTATAAATGGTTAGTCTTGCTGATATAGCTAATAACTAAAATAACCTCAATGAAACATGCTTGTATTTTTATTAGAATCAATCATAATTCATAATTATACCGGAAATGACTATAGACAATAACACTGAGTTATGAATTATTGTCAGTATTTGTGCTATCCAATTTAGTTTTATTTATTTTCATTATTTTAAGCATTTTTAATTAATTATTGATGTTTATTCATTGTTCTTCGTGTATATAGTGTATTCGTGTATACATATTATATAATTTATTATTTAAACTTTGTTTGATTATTAATTTCGAAAATTGAGGGCTATAGTTTCAAGTTTAAAAATCATTTTAAACACCAGTCATCGTTATTATTTATGAAAATTGTTTTTTAAAAATAAGTATACATATTACTATAATTATGAAAATAAGTCTAATTACGCGTGCGCTTTCTGGGAAAGCTAAAAATTTAATTCAGTAGAATAATTTAGAGTTACCGGAAAACGTGATCAATCGTATAGACTGGAAAATTTGTTGTCTTATTGGTAAACGGGCTAATGACTGCCGATGCAGTATCGGTTAATTATTGTTCTAACCTTAGGTACAGTTCAACAATGATTACATCATATCCAATACTATATACCTATATACCTAATCACATTTTTTTTTTTTTTGGGGGGGGGTGGTCGCCAATACAAAAATGTTGGGAAACACTATAAATTGGGTATAAACTATAAACAATATTAATATGTGTATTATATGTTATTTTATCGGGTAGTAGATACTATTATACAATAAACACACTCATCACACACACTGTAGGTATATGAGTACTTACTTTACGTCGTTTAAACACTTCCATTACGACGTCGAATGATGGTGGCGGTGGCGGAGGCGACGCCGGTAAAAGGTTCGTGCTTTCTTTTCACGCGAGAAATTACAAACGGAAACTTTCGAGGCGGTATATACGACACGCGACATTGCTGCCTGCAGAATAAAAGAAGAACATCACTCGAAAGTCGAAACATCTTAAAACGCGCACTCCGGAAGACATTAGGTATCGCACGTATAAAATTATACAGGATCATTTTTCTTCATCCCGAAACAGACGATATCTCAGGAAATACGGTTTTTTTTTTTAATTACCTACTACTTATTTAAGATCTACACTTATATACGAACACCCTGTTTTACGTATTTCTAAATGATCGCGTATTCACGTAGGCGTGTTCGTTGTTGAAAAAAAAAAACAAATATTTTTTTCCGTTCGTCGTAATTTTCAAGACACTGGACCGATTGATGACGACGTAAGAGCGGCCCAAGTCACACCCTGTATATTAATAAAGATGATGCAATTGCAATTACTCGGTGTCGCCGTACCATAATACTTATACACGCCTACAGCTGGCGGTACCATGTCAAACGACTACGCTTTATACGATAACATCACGCCTGAAAAAATATGCCGTTTTAATATCGTTGTCCGCTTTCCAGCTATGTATAATACGCGTTTACGTATAGCAGTAGGTACCGAAGTACACATAACCGTGGGTTGTCGTGGCAGGCACTTGACTACTCTGCGCACTTCCCCCCTCAATATTCAATACTGTCATGATAGTTGATCATTTTATTTTGATTTGTAAAATACTTTTTTACTACAGCAAATGTAGTCAAGCGAGGTTACCCCGTCCAAATCAGTTTTTATAACGTGAATATGAATATAATATAATATATATATTGTGTGTGTGTGTGTTGATGTGTTATGTATGATTACCCCGCCGGAAATGTCTGCGCACGCTTGTATGGAAGCACAAGTTACGTTTCGTTTTTAGCGCTCGCCCCGGTCGACACCATTGGCAAAATATCATTGTACATGGATATATACATAATATTAAACTGCATTACTGCGGGGTCACGACTGTCCGCCCTCCTGGCGTCACCTAAATCCCGTGCAAATATCACCGGGAATATTGTTATTGTTGCGGATTTGAAGACATCGTCGGCGCGCAACTGGCCGTTTTCGGACTCCGATGTATCCGACAATGGTTAGGAGTGAATCCAAGTGTTACGGCTTCTACCTACGCAATAATATTATGATAAGGTAGTCACCTAGATACTTACGCGAAGGACGGTGTATATATATTTTAGTGGCGTAGGTAGGTACTTTGTATATGGGAGATGGTGTCCTGGGGTTTCTTTTCAAGACGTTCATTATAGCTATAAAGTCAACACATGTTATGTAACATCACGTCATACTATATAACTAATATTATACAGCGTTGACGGTTAATATTTTTGTATTGCATTGCAAGTTGAATAATACAAAGTTATATACACCTGCAGCCATTTGCGACCATATTATAGACATGAGCTCATCGGTAAACCTATAAAAATATTATTTTCAATCAGGAAAGGCACCTAGGGACTGCCCTAAAAATCTTTTTAATTTAGATTTTTAATATCTGGAAATTACATTTTGAAAAATGCAATAAACAACATTGTTTAATTATATTACTTTAAATAATATAAATATGACGATTTGATTAATTAAAAATACGATTCAATAGCTAATTGTAAAGGTGGTCTCATTATTACTATTTTAGAATCTCTGGACTGGCCATACAGTGAAATTATTTGCCCTCACGTTAAAAATCCTCGCACTGCCACTGTTTTCCATGAACATTTTTTTTCGACAACGATGTTATTTGTACAAAACAAATCTCGATAACTGTCCCGTCGATATTTTTACTTCTTAGATTTTTCACTGTATAGTAGTGGTCTACCTTTTTTATTCGTTACAACACATAAGTATATAGTTAGAGGGAAAGTGTAATATACATTAAACAAATGCTTTTTGATGGAAAATATACCTAACTAATTTATTTTTTATTTGTTCCATCAATTGATTACCGGCTTCCAAACTGATATATTGTAGGTAAGATCCTCATGTTTTACAATGACATTATTCACTATACATAATGGCCACTCGTGTAAAAGGTATAAGTATCAGTACCAAGTAACATATCATAAGTTTTATAAAAGACAAACAAGTTAATAAAATTGAAATGCATCCCCGAGGGCAGACTTATTCAAAATTTAGGCACACCACCACTATTTTTTTACCACCCCAACTGTTTGTCAATTTTTATAAAATTACTGTTGTACACTAAACACAGTTAATCTAAAAAGTAAATTTTAGTTGTTAAAAATCAATTTGTCTAATATTCGATATTGATGCATCCAAAATAAATGTACGGAAACATATTATTAGGCATCCGGTTATCAAATCAAAGATACTTAAACACAGCCATACAGGTATACAACTAGATATGATAAACAAGTGGTGGTCACATTTTCGCAAAAACATAATACATAGGTACCTAAAAGGCTAAAACTACTACAAACTTTATAACAGATATTTGTTGCAGCATTTTAAACAGCCAACATAGACAATTATAGCAAAGCAGATTAGGTTATCGACCAATACCTAAATCTACAACATAATAATATAGTGGCGATAACCTGTTGTGGTTAGGTACCTATACGTCTTTAGAGGGTATGCAAGACGTGAGAAGGAATTAGGTGTGATGCAGTGTGAAGCAATGTGTACGTAATGGATTAAAGTTTAATAATTGAATACGAAGCACAAGCTTAATGTTCATACGCGTCCTTATACGTTTACAGTGTTCAACTTCGACGAGCATATTATACAACATAACATTATTCCAATGAGATAGTTTTTTTCCTTCTCACGGGGGCGTGTACCTAACTTAACCAAAATAACACACACACACAATTAATTATTTTTACGACAACGATGTCAGGGAAGACATCCCACTCATGATCGGTGCACGTGGCAAATATAGTGGCGCAGGTAAGTTCATAATATTAAGAACTTAGAGGAAATAGATATACTATGTATATTGTTGAATGTATATATTATACTGTACAGAACCTACATCGATATGGGTTAACGACGGACGGAAACACGTTCACATTTCTTCCCTATTAGATAGGTACTAACATAATATTATATGATATATATACATAGATACCTATATAATTATTATTATTATTATTATCAGACGGGAGACGAATATTATATTGACAAAATAATATATACTATACGTACATCATCATTCACCACGCATTCACGCAGTACGCATAATAATATGTTGTACTTGGGTAGGATTACTTGGATTTCTTGGTAATTTTTTACTTGGTAAAGTTACCTGGTGAAATATGAAACGACCAACAGTTGTGCAGTTTTCAATATTATATTTAATTATTACTTAAAAAATGGTAAATACAATTTTATTATTATTAAATATTATTTATCGTACTGGAATAGCCTATAATAAACTTTGCATTTTAATAATATTCACTAAAACAAAATAAAAATAACACATGGTAATAAATAATAATACTCTAGGAAGATAAAAAGACTCACATAAAAACATAATAATTAATCGCAACCACCAAAAAAAAAAAAAAACAATATATATAATACATATATATATAAACAAAACTTTATAATTAAATCAATGACTACAATATTATTTCACTAATACGATAGAAAAAAAAAACAATTATTACGATAAAATATTTTACGTGCCTAATACGATGGGTGTGTTAAATAACAACTAGAGTAATACAAAATAAAAACAAATAAAAACACAAAACAAAAACAAAAATATTGGGTTACCTATAAATAATAATGTATAGATAAATGTAAAACCTATACATTTATTGCACCCGGATATTGTATATTATATAAAACATTATTATTATTATATTATTATTATTATTATTAATTATAATAATTGTGACTCTAACAGTATGAACTAAACATCTACATAAAGTCTTCATAGGTATATATATATTATTATATGGCTATCTTTGTTAAATTTTAATCACCTAACATCTTAAATAAAATAATAATATTATTGGGGTTAGTTGATTATGGCTATGGGTGTTTTGGTACATGGTTATAATTTTTAAAACAGCATTTTCTTTCTAACAAGGTTTTTACAGGACAGTCATCTTGGATTCATTCCGTTACCGAACGTTTTTAAATATTAAAAAGAAAAAAGCGAGGCATACATGTTTATAATTGAATTACACAATATCCGTTTAACGGCGACGGAGCAGCACAAAGACTAATGTACATTTAGCCACATATAAACGCAATCATTGTACGATGTGAAATTACGTCCTAGAGCGGAGTTTTTGTGGTTCGTTACTAGGAAGAAATAAATAAAAACGAATTGAACACTGTGACTATCGCGACAAGCATTTTGGGTAAAAAAAAATAATAAAAAAGCTTAATGTCTGCACCGGAGAAGAATAATTACATTATAACATATAGTTTGTGGGAAGGTTGTGTGCTTTACCCGAACCCCAAAGTTATTTTAACTACTCGGCGCGCGATCAATCGGATACGGCATACGTTTTTATTGTGTAATATAAAAGAGAAACGATTCGGCAACGTATGTGTTGATCTTATTATCGAACGACCTAACAATTAAATTAAGTTCACCTTAAATAAAGTTTATTGGTCGAGATGAGATAGAATCTGCTTAAATTCTAATAATCAAATACTCTCGTACTGTATTGTAATTATTATTATATTATATAAAGAATAGAAAACTTTACCCCAGATAGACATTTGAACAAAGTAAATCGAAAAACCAAATCGTGTCCATCATTCCTCGTGATAATAATAACACCGCGAAGTAACAATAGTATTTATCATAGTATTATATTATATTATTTTGAAACCTAAAATGTACGACTAAAAATACAGCTCTTGTAGGTATATTATTATTAATCATCTTCGTATTACATAATATACACGCCATCACGCAACTAACATTCATATCAAAGCGCACAATAAAATTGAAGTAATACAGTCGTTTATATCTTAGGTTATGATGTAGTTGTTCAAATAGATTATCATATGAATATAATTATTATATATTATGTTATATACACGTTATGTATACAAAAAGTGATGTAAATTTGTTTGATTGTAATTGTTTGTATTATGAAACTGTATCTAAAGTTTAAATTATATTCATATATAATATTAACTAATGGTAAATTAAGAAAAATAATAAATAATGATTTACCAAACATTGTTAGGATAAGAAAAAAATACAACTACAAATGGTCAATGAATATACAACACAATCGTAGCGACCGGTCAAACATTAACCATTCATCGGACATCAGTCATGTTTTGCTTGGAGCCAAAGATTTTCACCAGTTGATTTTCGTAGTCCTCGATGTTCCGTTGCATTATGTTCATGCATGGACCCAGCAAACGTTCAAATGCGTCAACGTCCAAAACTGATAAAAAAAAAAATTAAATATATAAAATATAATGCACAACAATAATAATTTTTGATAGTATTATAAAACATGGCGTTTGTCCAAAATAATTGCATTTTCTTATCGGACTTTTCATGGATATTGTTGGCACAATTGTTCCAGCTCGATTATTTTTTAGACTTTATAACACGTTTAAACCGAAATGTTCTACAGATGCAACAACAATATTATGTGTAAAAATGGAACTTTCCCAAGAATTAATTATTTTATCATAATAAATTCACACAAGAAATTAGCTTGGTTGACTATCTTTTTATAGATTCTAGTGTTCAAAACCTATATAAAACACAATACACGTTAACATGAATTATAAGTCTAAAAGAAAACGCATATTTTTAATTGTATTATCTTTAGGTCAAAGCTCATCATTGATTTCATATTTCGTCAGTGTTAAGAAGCAGTATTGCTGCAGTAATAGGGTCTCGTCTTACTAAATCCTAAGGAACCTAACCTAAGAGAGGGGGGGATATTTTACGAACTCGCATGTAAATTGTCAAAAAAACTATTAGGTGACCAGAAAAAAATATTTAATATTTAACAGAGTTTCTAACTCCAATAGTAAGTTATAGATACATTATTTACTTCGATGTCTTCCTAAAAAAATATTGGTTGTCTACATTATATTTACAAGAGATGGCCCCAAGCAACATTTTTAAAACTATTTTTACTTTTTAGTTTATTAATCTTAGCTTCATAATTTTTTTGACTTTTAAAACTGTAATATATTACAATTAAAAGGATTAAAAAAATATGGCTCAGCTAGTCTCTCGCACATTGTATCGAGACAAAGAAATTTTGAATATTTTTTCAGAATTTAAATTACATTAGTTTTTGTGATAAATTTTTAAAATAGAGTGAATAGTTTTTGACAATAAATTAGATAAATCTCGTAGAAAGAAAGACATAACTATCTCTTATTTAATTTAATTTGTATAAAATCCTATAAATAATAGGCGTCCTAATGTCCTATGGTGGTTGATAGTGTTAAACAGCAAATTTAATAGATAACTTTAATGGCTTTATTTATTATTTAGACAATAATATTATATAAAAACAAGAACTTAAACGAATGATAACAACAATTAAGTCAAGAGTCATCTGAAATTTAGTTAAAAACCAAGTTTTATTCATCAGAAAATTCAATCTGGAGTGGTGTTTATTATTTACGAGATTTTCTTAGGACAATTTTAAGAACAAAAACAATTAAAACACATTATTAAAATCCAATACCTCCTTCTATTGTACAACACACCACCACTACAACCACAGTGGAAAAAGAAAACATTGATTAACAACTCAAGAGGTTTGCATTGTCACGATATTTTAACTTGTATTGTGTTCGGCTAGGGAAAATAAATTATACTTTTATTTTGTATTCGCGTAAAAGGGTTTGTTTAAACAATCTGTTTATTGCAGAAAACAACCCTCTCGTTTAATAATGTCCCTGTTTCTTAACTTTCGCTCGAACAGCAACACAGTAGAAATATCATTTTATGGCCCCCTCTGGCACAGCTTCGGCCACTGTTTAATGTATGAATAGGTAGGATCAAGAGTCCTGTTGACGAGATTATTATAACATTCCTGCAGCATTCAGCGCAATAAAGGAAATTTAGGTCATCCCAGACGGTTTAAATGAAATTCTTTGGTGTAAATGCACATAAGCAACGTTTAAGGATGTAGCGTAGGAACAGACAACAGCGTTCGGCAGCATACAGCAGCATTGAACCGTACTACTGTATGTTTTACATTCTCAAATCTAGATGTTTATTTATATAATTAAATAAAACACTTATTAAGTATAACGACTGAATAATGGGCAATCGTTGGAACAAGGGTATGTGATATATACAATTCATGAATCAACGATATGCTAATAGCACTTCTTTCAATATGCGTTAAAACTTAATAAGATCCAAGTAATTAGAAGACCAATAAATGTTTTATCGTATGAAATTCGAAAGTGACTTAGGTATATTTCAATCTAAAAATTATTCTCAGGGTACCTATTTGTTTTTTTTTTTGTTATAATCTAACCTTGTATACATGTGCATTTATATTATTATTCAAATGCTGAATAATTGGAATAAATATGATACCTCGGTTTGACACAGGTGAATTTTGAAGTTGTAAAAAGCTCCAACATTTTTAATCATAGTTGAATATTTACAGTTTACATTAGTTTAAAAGGCCAAAACTATGAAGAAAACGAACAGAACATTATTTAATACATTTTAATGGCTATCAAAATAATGAGTAGGTATGAAAAACATAGGTAAGAGGACATCACACGTCCTTAGTTTGTATAATATTGTTAGAAACTCTTTGGAACCATTTGGGGTATAGTCCGTCCTATAGAAACAATTTGTCAACATAAAAAAGTGAACGTTGTCAGTATTGTTTTCCATTTTTTTTCGTAAGAATGAAATCGAAAAACAATGTAAACGATTACAATCGGATACATACAATCGATACTATCGTTAGTATTAACAATAACAGTTGGGTACACAATATAATATAATATAACCTTTAAGAACGCATCATGTCCGTTAATGGTTTAATACGATTGGTAAAATCAAATTCACTCTATAATGATTATTAACGAGTGCATATAAACGTGATAAATGTTGTACAAATTAAGTTATATTTTATGCTAATATAATTTGGTTTCTTAATGACTAGAAAGGTTCCCCATATACCAAATCCGTGAAACCGAACTTTCTTATAAACACATAGGTAATCGTAGACTGTTTAAAATACAATCAAGACCAGATTGATCACAGGATATCACACAACTTTGACACCCAAATCATGAACAAAACCAATTTGTATAACTTTATTTAAAAAAAAAATAGCTGTTGTAATATATTTGTAATTATAACCATAATTTAAAAAGTTGTATGTAACTAATGACCTTTGTTGCCGATGTTTATTTACGATAAAAATAAAACTGGTTTTTTAATTTATAATTTAGGCACCTTTGTCTTATCAGTCATTTTCAAAGCGAAAAAGTTTTTTTTATGATCTTGTGTCTCTGGACAATTATAAATAAATAATACCTATCAATTTTCTAAATTTGGCATTCATGTATCTGGTGATCTACATGTTATTTTCAAGTGTAGTTGGTGATTTATAGAATTTTATAAATATTTCTCAACGGTTATCTTTATACATTGCTTCTTTGGTATACTCGTGGTATTGCTTCAGAACCTTTACCCCAACATCTTATCTAAGCATTGTGGAGGTCAGTAAATACTAAATAATAATGTCTATTTTTTTTATATATATGTATTATGCGAAAAGTTAATTAAATTGTATATTTATTTTTATTATAGTTAATTTCTTAGTAAAATCCTTAGACTAAAAAAAAATGTTTGATAACTAATAACAAATTGAAGGAACAACTTCGAATTTAGTGGTATTGGTAAATCTTTTTTTTCCCATGCATGGTATAAATTTCAAATTAGTTTGACTCATTTCGAGTTATTTATAGAAATTATATATTTTTTAGGTTTGTTTCTATAAATGACGAGAACAATTTTACATTTGGTTAAAAATCTTGAACATTTAATATAAGGTTCCTTATAAGTTACTGTTGAAATTAAAAGACAAAATTAACCATAAATTATTTACCTTATAAAAGTTAAAATGTTAACAAATTTTTCACTCATCAAAATCTGTAGTTAAAAATGTATAACATGTTCAATTTGTATAGCTAAGGCTTAGAAAATGTAATTCAAAGTTTCTTTTAAATAGTCCGTACTGAAAGCAAAAATCTAATAAATATATAAGCACCATTTTTGAATAATTAAAAAACGATTAACGATTTTAGTTATTTTGTTGTAATTCAAAAATACTTGTGAGGACTTGAAATGTTTAAGTACATTATATTTTAATAACACAATGACATTTTTAAAAGATTACGATTTATTTTGAGTTATTGCATATTTTTAGTTTGTATTAAATTACTATATAATAATTAATAGCAATTAGCAATATAAATAAAAAATAATAATATACACTAAGTGATATAAACTAAGACTAGGAATCGTTTTACGTGTATAATGAATTATCATCGAATTAAAATTTACAGTAACATACATTAATGACAAGGTACATCTACTGAACAGCAGAACAATTCCCTACTCTTCCCTTGTAAATTTATTTTTCAAGAACAATATTATTGATAGAAATTATATATTTATGTATTTAAAATGTTGAAGGTTGTTAGAGTTCAATTTCAAATATGTTTTCATTATTTTTATTCAATTATTAGGATAGTCTGTATAATTGGCATAATTTGGTAAAAAACAGCAAGAATTGAATCCTCGCATATTAATTATTTATAGTTTACAATTAAAATAAAACATTATATTTAGTAATCTTTGTTCCAAGTTATACTAACTGGTTCACAGATACAATCCTTGCATTTTAATGCTCAGATATCCATATACTTTTAATATATTCATGTTATATACAGTATACATCCATCACTCCTGTAGTCCCGTATACTACAATAGTTAAACCATAATAATATAATATAACAGTAGTAGAAACTCAAAACTAATCATATTTGAATGTACCAAAGCTTAACTAAAGTTAAGTAAATTACTACAGACTACTAAAATAAATATTGAATTTATTGGAATTTATCATACTCTTTTGGTACTGTTTAAGGTTGTGATGGAGAAAAAATATTTTTATTTCATGTTATGTGACATATGATCAAATAGCAACATATAAGGAGGTAATGGAATGTTTGTTTTATACTCATACATTTGCAGTATACCACATGCCTAAAACAAATGCCTAACAAATACTCCTTATAAAAGGAGCGCTATCAACCCCCTTAATGTTAAAACAAAATAACCCTGACATACCATTCAATCAACTAGTACTTTGGGCGTCGAAAATAAGAACCTCACAGAACTTTCAATCATAATTGAAATAATTAACAAATGATAGCAAAAAAACAGGAATATTTACAAAACCCCAAGTTTTAACATAAGAGATTGTTTTTTGTTATAATTCAGAAATGCATAATCGTCTCGACATTTTTAAGGCTAGGTACTCTTACTATCATTTTATAAACGTGGTATCATTCAAAATATATAGGCTTTTTTTTAAAGACATTTTTCTACCGATAGACAATATGGGCTATGATTAACATAAACTACCCTTCTAACTAGATGTTGATATACCTGTCAGCCATCGCCTTACTTAGAATCGTTATTCATATACAATTTATATTTATTATATTTTATTTTTTTGTAAAAATTTGTTTATATAATTACAAAAAGGTATGTAAAACTAAAATAAATCATGAATTTTTATTCTTATTTTCCTAATTAAATAAAATTTAAGAGTACGTATATACAAATAAGCGGTCCCTGGACCAATTTAAATTTTAGCTAGGGGTTCGTGGCTTCATACTAATTGGGAACCACTCACCTATGCAATAAAACTCTAAACCTACTAAGCGTCTGAAATGGGTCCCTAGGTCCCTAACCTTTAAATATTAATTTATGTTGCTGAACAAATGAATATAATATTTAATTATTTTAATTTTAGTTTTTAAATAATAACTTAGTATTTATTATGGAAATGACTAGTTATACAACATTATCAGTTCCTAACAATTACATTTATAAGGCTAACAAACATCTCTAGCTGGATAACCAAAACTGCAAATGCTTATCCTACTAAATCATACAAAAGAACTTACTTTTTCAAAATTACAACTATCAAACATAAATCATTGACAAATTAAATAATATTCTAAACTAGTACCTATATTAAAAAAGATTCTAAATTAATCTCAAATCATTAGTTTACGGTTATTTAAATTTTAATATCTCATATATCAACATATTGCTTCCTGCTAGACTTTAATTCAGTTATTCAATATCAATTTAATAATTACACATAACACATACAGCTCGATTACCAAATTTATATAAGATTTAGATAAAATTAATCTATATTTCATTCAATGTATTAAAACAACACATTTGACACATTGGGTAGTAATACTCAATATGCATAAACATCATGTGTTTATCAGTGCATTAAAGTATTACATATTTTCCCAATAATTAAGTGAAAAAAAAAATTATTTTTAAAAAAGCGGGTAAGTGGAAGTTGTTCTGCTATACAGTAGGTTAAAAGTGGGTCACTGTAATGGATGGAATTAAATTTGAATTCAATGATATATCATTGTATACAAAAAACGATTCTGAGCAGAGACCTAGGATATTTTTTATTGCATTCATATTATTATTATTAATATGGTAGCCAGTAAAGTTGAAATATAATTATTTGTTTATTATCATATCTGTATATAATAATATACTTTAGAAGTTTCAAGTACCAACGTATAATATAACGGTGATGGTTTGTCAGCCTTGGATAGATAACTTCCTTGATAACTCGAATCAGCTGGAGGCGAAAAAAAAATTTGAGTTATCGAGGTTCTACTGTATTTATATTTTTATTACTTTCTATTGATACGGTAGCCGGTAAGTTGAATTAATACTATACAATTACAAAAAAATAACTAAAATCGGTATTTTTGTCAAATTTTTAACTTTAAATAACTATAAAAAAACTGTGTTTATATATATTTTTAGATTTTTTGGTTATAGAATTACATACTTACATGGGATCTAGTTTTAAATTTTCAATCCTTAGCTATAAAAGTTGAACATTTTTTAAATTTTTAACTTCAAAATCGTTTATAAATTTTCAATTCAATACATTTTGTCAAAAATCCAACATTAAATGGATTTTAAAAATATTGTGCTAATGTATTTTTAATATTTTTCAACTGCTGTTGAATAAATATACCAGGAACCTTGTATTAAATGTCCAAGTTCTTTGACCCAACAAACAACTTTTAATTAACATTCATAAAAAAAAATGTGAAACAGAAAATATCTATAAACAACTCAAAATATTTTGAAAATTGTATGGTGTATAGAATGAAGTATAGCATTAGAAAATGCTAATATAAACATTCAATGAAAATTGTATGTATCTACAGTCATTTGTTTTAGAGTCACATCAAAAATCAAAATCAATTTAGTCAAAAACCAAATTCGCATAAAAATTATCGGTATTCCTTAATTTTAATTTTGTATTTCCCAGTGCTTAGGAAAACTACTGAGAATTTTATTTTCATTTCCCCAATGCACCAACTAGATTCACTTTCCCAACAAACAAGATATTGAAGTTGAAAATCGAGCATTATTTTGACTACTTATCATGTACAGACACAAAAAATAAAAAAAACACACATCTTTGTAAAATCAATACATTCATCGCTCCACTCAGAGTCTAAAAGTAAAAGACAGAAACTACAATAACAATTACTATTTTAGTGAATTTATCCAAATATGCCATATTTTATGAGCAAAAGCACAATATAGACAATGTATAAAAAATGTGTTAAGCTTTTTGATAGTTGTATCTGTTGAAATATAATAAAATACATACATGCTAGTTTGACTTTGCCTTCAGCAAACACTGATGCAGCACGACCTTTATGAGTGACAAGAGCTAGTTCACCAAAATAACCACCTTTTTCTATTTGATTAACCTATTAACAATAAATAATTAATATTAATAAAGTACAAAAATATGATTAATATTAATTTTAATTAGGGATTCTTTTTCAGATTTTTCTATTTTCAAAATATTCACTGTTTGAACTTGAACTTTTAACTGTTTGAATTTCTCAAAGTTTATGGCTTTTGAGGGTTTGAAAAGAAGATACTCTTAAGAGGACGTCACACCCACATGTGTTGTTTCCGTCTTACAAGTACGTAACATAGTACGATCAGCAGATCACATTTAGCTCTGTTAGTTTAAAAGTTAGAGTGCATCTTCGACCTATTATGAAACTTGATGGTAAGAACATTATCTGTGTTGGTATGTTGTTTTTTTACAATTATTCATTGAGGTTTGAGTCTTTTTAATTTACACTGTATTATACAAGAAAAACTTGCTAAAAATTTAACTATTGTCAAAAACCAACATACTAACACAGATATTGTTCTTACTATCAAGTTTTATAGTTTTAATAATAGGGCGATTCACTTTAATTTTTAAACTAAATGTGATCTGCTGAGTGTAAATTTGCTATGTTACGCAGTTGTAGGATAGAGACAACACATGCAGGTGTAGCGTCTTGTTAGTTTTTAACAAACCTTAATTTGTTCACCAGTTTCACTGGTTACTAGTACATTAACAATGCCTTCCTCTACAAAATACATGCCATCTCCTGGATCACCTTGATTTATAATGCAATCTTTGTCTTGATAGTATTTAGGGACTAGAGCGTCAGCCAAATTCATGCGCTCATATGACTGAAAATGAAAAACAAATGTTAGTTTAAATATTAAATAATAGTAATACACAATTTCATAAATGTTAATTGCTTTACTTGTAATGTTTTTAGCATGGGAACCACTTCAATGAGCTCTTCATACATCTTACGCTTCTTAAATGCACTCTTCAATACAATACGTCTAAATATCTGACGATCCATAGCCCACAGAAGGCCATCTGACTTGGCTTTAATAGTTGCTGCCCGGGGCATGTTATAAAGTAATGCAAGTTCTCCAAAACTACCTTTATGTTCATACGTATGCACCAAACGGTCATTACCATCTGCATCCGAGACATAAGCTTCAAATGTACCTCTAAAAAAATGTTATTATTTTAATTAAAACTGTTATTTTTGTTTCCTTGACGAGAAAACTAAATTATTATTAAATATTACCTATCGATAACATAAAAGTTATCACCATCATCACCCTGTTTTATAATGTCATCTCCAGCATGTACCTCGCGATCGAACATTGCATCAATCACATTATTCATTTGTTCCTAAAATAAAAATTATAATGTTAGAAAACAAGCAAAATCACAACATTTATAATTTAAATTAATACTGTAGTCAGAAAATAAGAAAAGAAAATATTGATATTATAGACATAATAAAAACTTAACTTGTATTACACGTTTACTTTTTGTTTAAGTATCCTAAAGAAATTACAAAATGTTTCATATTATAAATATTTAAAAAAACAAAAATTTATCCCACTATTAAATCATATTGCAGGATTTTTAAATATTTGATGTCCTCTTTATAAATAAAAGTTACATAAAACATAAAATAAATAATGCTGTAAAAGTGTAAAAAATTAACTCTCAATAGCTATAAATTAATAATAATAGGTATTACAAAAAAATATTGTGATTATAAAATATCATATAAATGTTAATTTAACACTATAATTAATATATTACTAAAATTATTTATTTGGAAGTTAAGTTAATGATTTTATATAGTATTAAAAACATTAAACATATTATGTGAGCTTTGTAAAAATATAGATTTTATGGTTTTTATGGTACTTGTGCGTTATCGCGACTACCTTGATTTCGAACGTATATTATTTTATGCAACATATTTTTAATACGTTTATAATAATACAAAACTACCCAAAGCCAAAAGTCAATGTATTTATTGATAATATATTATGTCAAAAATTACGAGTAAAATTTATAAAATAAAATAAAATTTAGTAAAAATTTTAAAAATCGATTTGTGGTGGCCATTGTTTTGTAATACTATTAAGTAAAACGTTGAACTTGATCCATTGCCAAATAATCTTAACTGTACAAGTTATTACTACTACCAGCGTGACAGCGTGGTTGTGGCTATATGTCTAAAAGTGTCCTAAAAGTTACCCAGCTAGTCTATAAAAATTGCGATTGAATAGAATTGCGATAGAATCACGTATAAAACGGCGTCACTATAACCTATAATATTAGGTAGTCGCGATAACGCACAAGTACCGTTTTTATTTTTGATAATATTATACGTTTTTATATTTTTATGATTTTAAAGTGAGGTATTCTACCTTCCCCCAAAAAATGGTTCACAGCTACGCCACTGATAAAATTATAATTTATTATTAAAGCAAGTTATTTGTGGGGGCATTAAGCATATATAAACAAAGTATAAACCTAAGTTATAGTATGGGGTATAGTATAACTAAAAAATCATTTTTTTTATAATTTTACAATTTGGTGAGAGAAAGTGAACAGAGTTTACAGAGAATAGAGTTATTGTCATATGTTACAAAAAAATAATAAATAGAAACAAAACGTAAAAGTAACTAAGTAATATTAAAATTTACACAACATAGAAAAAATATAAACAGATGTAGGTACCTACTATATTATACGTAAATTTCAGAATATAGAAAGAAATCTTCCCAAATATAGCTTAAGTTTAATGAATAAAATAAAATGTTCAGTATTATATTATACTCTTCTTTTTTCCCCAAAAATTTAAATATAAACCAAAACAATAAATTAAGTTTTATGTTTGAACTATGGCTGGTAAGCTAGTTGTTACACAGCAATCTATCATAAAAATTAATATTAAAGAAAAAAATGATTATTTAATTTCACTATTTAATTAATTTAGCATATTTTGTTAATTGTATTTTTTAATGCTCAATACATTTTGATTCATAAATAATGTTATAGTCAATAGACATATTATTAATGTATAAATTATTAACACTTAAAACACTGTAAATCCAACCATATATTTATTTTGACTAACATTTCAAAAGATGCGGCCCTTTTTAATCCAAAATTATAAATATTCTTAAGATTATAGTAGTCGGTTGGCACTGCCAAGTTCCTGCCCATAAATTCTAATCTCCTGTCTATAACCATTATTTATAAAAATTTACTCATTATACTTAATGTACTATATAAATTGTGAATAATGTTTTAATAAAATAAAAAAAAAGTTTATAGTGATTATACTAATGAATTTTCAGACTTACAGGATCCAAGGCCCTGAATATGAATATATTTTTAACACTAGCTGCAAGTGCTTGACGTTGATCATCAGATTTAGGAAATACAACCTAAAAAATATATATATATTTTAATATACTAAATTAAAAAAGCAAACTTTAATTAAATACATTTGGTCCCTCTTCTTCTTCATCTTCTTCTGGATTATATGTTTCTGCAAAAACTGACTTACGTCTAGAACTATAACGTGTTGGTGGAGCTTCTACATGAAAAAAAAAAAAATTAACAAAATTAAATGGTAGTCTTATTTAATTGAAATATAATATAGGTATGTATACAGAATAATTAATAAATAAAATTACTCGTAAAATGATTACCGATATTTAATGACCAAGGTCCTAAAAAAGTGTCATTAGTTTTGAATTTCAGTTTAAAAGATGACATTTTCAAACATTTAGTAGTTTCAACAAAATTATCTTCAACTTGAAATATATACTGATCATTTTGAGCGTTAATTAAGTTATAACAACCTTTCTTGTTTAATCTAAATATCTTCATACAACTCATGATGAAAACTTATAATTGAATGACACAAACGAGAAAAAAGTATGAAAAATGAATTACAATACAAGTCTGTATGGTGTGTGTTGAGAGAATGGGTACTAAGTGTTATAAATGAAAATTATGTTGTTTTAATGATGAATTTTATTACTTATTGTGTAACGATATCTACTGATACTGAAATTTGCAATACAAATGCAATAAGAAAATGCATAAATATAAATATTATATTTAATAAACAAATAAATACTATTGAAATTAATACTGAACCTTATTGCGTGTTGAATGGATTGACTCGCAATAAGAATTAATATTATAATATTTATGGAAAAAATTAGCAATGTATTCCAGCCAATAAAGTCAAATTGTTTTAATAAAGAATTTATAATCCTTTATAACTTGTGCTATACATTTATTACAAGTTGTAAGACTATTGTAACATGAGTTTTGTTTTCATATGTATAGAGTATGTATATTGTAATTTGATAGTTAATAATAATTTAATTCATTATAGACCATATTATAAAACAAAATTCATCAATGCATGATCAAATATTTATCTACAATACAATTATTTATAGAATACAAAAATTTGAAAAATTAGAGTACCTAAAAACAGATATTTAAGTGTGGATTTATTTTAGTATTATTCTGTGCAAAATTCAAATGTTTGTACCTATATAGATTTTTTGATTTCATTAACTAAAGCCCATTAAATTCTTAGCCCTGATCATAATATATTTTGTTATTTATTTATGAAATAAAAATCATACCTACTACAGAAGACCATTAAAGAGGTTCTTCAAAATACAAAGTATTAATCGGCTCAATCGTTATAAGGTTGATAAAAAAAAAATTGTAATTTTATAATATGACTATTAGTCTGTTATAAGTGACAGATTTAATTGTTTAAAGCTAGTACAATTCAAACGAATTGTATGTCTCTGTTACCTGGTCACTACCAGCTAGTCTATACGTAATCTTATCAAGTAAAAAAAAACCATAAAAACAAAACGGGATATTACATACCTATGTCTGAAGCATCATCTTCGTCGCTGAAATCTCCAGCAGACTGCTGCTTTACACTGGAGGACGACTTACTGTTCTTGAGTTTTTCAAAGAACTCTATGCCATAGTCGATGAGATTGTTGGGCTGCTCTAGCAAGTACCCGATCGTGAAATCGAGCAGTAACTCTCTCAACTCATCGGGCACGTTGAGCCTAGCGGCGTTATCGCTGTTGGTACTCATCCTCGTTCGTTCCTGCAAAAACAACACGAAGCTGTCAGACAACGGTCACCGGTCGCCGCACAAGACGGTCGGCTGTCGACAAGTTGTACTACACCGACGGCCTAGAAAAATCAACGACCGTAGTGCTGCACAAAAGTAGGTACGGTTGTAGTCCCGAAAATAAAAACACACAAACGGATCGTGTGGCGAGCCGAGAGCATTGGTCGTGTCCTTGACTGTGCATAATATTATTATTGTAATAACGATAATATTTTATTTTTTTAATACCACCTAAACAGTAATGATTAGGTACGAATAGATAAACAGCGTCGGGACAAGCCGTCGCACCGTCGGCCTTCGACACCTGCCTACGACTATATACTATTATAGGGAACAACTCACCACGACACGATGTCACAACGATGCCGTCGGTCGGTCGGTCGGTCGGTCGGTTCGACGAATTGCTGGTCGGGCGGTCGTCGGGCCGTTCGGCGTTGGCGGAGACGGCGTATGATAATATGCGATCGGCGGGCCCCGCAGCTACAATAACAATATTACGACACCAACGGCACACGGAAGATAACGCGCGCGCACACACGCACACGCACTGCACCGAATACGCGTACACGGGCGCACATACACACACACTCGTCACTCACACACGCACTGTGCGGCGGTCGGGCGGCGCGAGCTATCAGTGACGGCCGAGATCCGCGCGATCGTGCGAAAACAGACGGCGGCGTTCGTCTCGATCGTGAATCATCGCGCGGCGCGCTCGCGTCGACGTGTGATGTGGGCCGCGGATCGGAATATCCGTCCGTCCGACGACGTTAATGCCGCCGATACTATAATATTATTGTATTGTTTTTTGTAATAATAACAATGTAAATGATGTTGCTATTGTTGTTTTGTTTATTTTTATAATACAGAATGTATTCTTATTTATTTTAACGCTGCGGCGGCGGCGGACGAAGTGACGGACGTCGGACACCGTTCTATTATCAAGCCGACGTTGTGAGAGAGCTCCGCGGCCGTCCGCAAGTCGCAGGTCGCAACGTTGCCGAGCAACTCACCGCCGTCCGCCGGCAGTGGCCGACCGAAGCGCCACCCGACTGCCGAGACCCGTGCGCGTATTTACATTTTACGCGCACCGACTCCCACGTCCTGATTGGGCGGCACATATTATGATTATTATTATTACTATTACTATGTTATTATTATAAATTATAATATAGGTATCGCCGTACCGTACCTAAGTAGGTACGCTGCTTATATTTTATACTCCACCCCATAACCACCCCCCACTCGGGTGCAGCAGCGTAATAATAATAATTTGATACTTATAAATATGATATTGACGATATTGTGTTACTCATAGTATTAATTACAGTACTGTGTTATATTCATTCCGCTAATTGCCAATTGTTAGTGAAATGTTTTATAAAAGTCACCAGGGACGTATATTATACCTAAGGTATAAAGTTGAATAGGTATACACACTTGTACACAGTAGACATACACGGTTAAAAACCAACGAGGTCACGATTCATCATTAAACCTACTTATATTATTGTATATAGTATATATTACCTATACAAGATGGTTATTATAATTTATAAGTTTACTTTGATCGTGTAGGTAAATCGTGCTTGATTTCCTAGGATCAGTATTATTATTACACAATGATTAATTATAAACGTAAATAATTAACGTAATTAGTTTGACTCTCGTCGTACCTATATTTAATAGCCATATAGGTATAACTGTATAAGCCCAGTGAAAACAAATCTATACCTTGTTTGAATTTGTTTGTGGGTTGGTGGTACTCAAGTGTAAGGTGAGCTGTGGTAGTGTGGTGTATAAGGTGTATTGGATGTATAGCTGAATACTCAATAATATTGGTATTGCCACGATGCAATAATTGTTAGTACCTACCTAATAACCTATACTTATCCCAAATACTATAAAATATGATAATTTGCTTGTACTCTATAGCAGCCAGCCGGGGTGGGTGGGTGTCCAAACTTTTTTTGATTAAGATCTACTGAGAATATATTTTTTCCTTTGAAAGTCGACTCACGTAATTAAATATATAAATAATTTCAAAACAAATTAGCATTATGTTGTTGACGTAGAAGCGTGTCATTGCATATCGTTGGCCAGTTTATTATAATCTGGGGAATAGTCACTAACTGCTAAACGCAGATGCTGCTCTAAATGATCATCAACATGTATATAGCTCGGTATTCAGCTTTTATAACTTTCATATGCAAAGAAAATGCCTTTCACACAAACAGCCAACACGTTAATTTGAAATATTAAAATATATACATATAATGTATCTATCTAGTATCTACTATCGATGGCTTGGTTCACAAATGTTGTATGTGAAAAATAATGATTTTACACTAGAGCCAATTCAATTATTTTATTTTTGAATGTATCACTGAAGGGATTGAGGAATAATTAAACCAAATTTAATAGTTTTAATGCATTGCTTTTTTAAGATTTACCCTATAAATAATATTATATAAGAAAACTTTATGAATAAAATACATTTAAAAGTTAATTTGTGGCTTGATCTAAAGTTAAAACCATTCTTAACACATTTATTAAGATTTACTTCCAACATTTTGGCACAATATCATAGAGAAAGAAATGTTGTAACCATTGGCGTACGTAGGAGGAAAAGGGGGGGGGGCTAAAGGGCTGAACCGAAAAAAATATTTATCAAGTTTCAACTGTCGTTATAACTAGTAAGCAAAACGTACATTAATAAACTTCTTACCAGACTGAATTCATTTTTGCAAAAACATTGTATTTGCATACCAATTTTCCTAAAAAGATTAGCAATTTTTTGTCAAAAGTACTACTCGTATGAAAGACCTTGTATTTTCAAGCCTTAGCTATACAAATGAAATATTTTGTAGATTTTAACCTACAAATTATTTATTGAGGTTTTGTCAAAATTTGAACTAAAAAGCTTATAAAAATAATCGTGCCTATGTATCGTTAATATTTTTAGATAGCTATAATAAACCTTATGTTGCATTTTTAAGCTGACCGAACGAATAATATTTTATTGACATTTTTAAAAAACAACTAAAATTAATCAAATACAGTCGAAGCGAAGACAGTTTTACCAAGGTTACCAAACAATTTTTTATTTATTTTTGTTTTTCCCAAAGGTTTTAAAAGACACTGAGAATTTTCAATTTCAACCTCCGTAAAATTCCAACTAGATCCAATTTGCTTTCAAAACTCCTCTATAGAAGTTTATGATTAGAGCAAATTTTTTTCTATTAGAAAAATTGAGAAGTTGAAGTTGTACAAACATTTTCAAATACTTTACCTAAACGCCTAAAATTATTATACTGGACAAAATAAAAATAAAATATTAATACATTTTCAAGCCCCCCCCCCAATTTGCAAATCCTGCGTACGCCACTGCTTGTAAATTCAATAACACATTATTACAAAACTGTAATTAGTATACAAAGTATAGACTTAACACATTTTTGAATTAACAATAAAGAATTAATGGTAGGTACTTACCACAGTAAACTACTATCTATCTGATGGTTCAAATACGTACTATATCACATACGACATTTTTGGAAAACATTAAATATTCATATTCCCTTTAGGAACGGACACTAAACCCATTTTCGTCAAAAATGTATTTACAATATTTTTGAACTAAGCCATCGCTATTATAAATGTATAATACCTAATTAGTTCTGACTAAGGTCTAAGGGGGATCCAATTTGAAATCGTCCGAGATCGGCAGTTTAACCACCGCTGCGGCCTGCTCTATAGCACTTCCTAGGTATTACAATATAGTACCTACCTAAAGGCTAATTTAACTGCAGTCCGAAACATAATAAATGGTAAACAGGTAAAGTTGAAACTTTAAGCAATTATTTATATTATTATTTTAATATTTTCTGCATAGACTATGAAATGTTCAAAATATTAAATACCTAAGTATTTACTTTGTGAATTTATATTTTTGACATTTAGATATGTAGTAGGTACAATTTACATAACTCTGTAATGCTACCTATTCCAGTTATAACTGTTTTCTTTAGGGTGTACAACATCCACATCCCCTCCCCCCTGGCATGACATAGGTTTTCACTAAACAGTATACTCGACATTTGATTAAATAGGTAATTGTATATCGAAAATTATTTTGGGATAAAAATTCATAAGAATTCCAGCATTAACAACTTCTTTTTACTATAAGTTCTATCTTTTAAGGTATTCCGTTTTTTTCGTAACTATTTTGATTACCAATAGAATTAATATTATAACAATTAATCATTAGTCCTTAACAGTGTGATTTAATTTTTTTGTATAAGTTCTAGATTTTAGTAGTCTCAGTTGTTTATGCACACCATCTCGTTGTAAATACTATAGTTTTATTATTTTTAATTATAGGTATTGATTTAACTGATTTAAAAATCAAAAATTAATTGTATGCATTAATATAGCCAATACACGTCATATTAAACTAATCATTTATTTAATTTAAATGTATCTCAATTTAAAAATAATTATTAGTGTAAGTACCTAAGTACTAGGTACCTATTTCAAAAAACGAAAATAATAAGGTGACAGACACCTATTATATCATAGGTATTTAAAAACAGTTCATGTTATATTATTTCATAAAATAAATTAATTTAGCTACATATTATGAGTAAGTTTTTATTTTTACGTGAATAATAATAACAAAATAATATTTATTTTTTATTAATTGTTAGTAGGTTCATATAATAGGTACATTGTAAGCTGTCTTGGCATTTTAAATTGCAAAATTGTTTGTATAATTACACAAATTGTTTTGTAATTTCTCCCGACAGTGACAATAGTAGGTATAAACAACATTCAACAAATGAATCTTTGAGTATACGTCCTTCCGGCGCGCCGCGGCGGGTTGCGACAAATGTTATTTTAATATTATTGAGTTTAGATAATTGTACATTGTTCATAAGTCATTATACTATAAGTCGACATAAAGGTAAATAATTAAAAAAATCTATTAACTTTTAAGCGAAAAAAATTTAAAAAACCCTATATTTTAGATAAAAATATAATTTTTTACTTTTTATTTTTATTACAACTTACATTTTTTTCAAAGTTTTAATGATTTCGTTAGAATTATCCACGTATATTGTATTATTCCTACTGAAGAATTTATTTTTTACATACACTGCATTATAACCATTATGTACAGAATTCAGGGAACAAAGATAATAGAAAATATATTATGAATAGAATATTTTTTATCTAACAACAAACCGAAGCTCAAACAAAATTATATTTTTTTCTATCTTAAAAATTATTTACGTCGTTTACTTTTCATCATTTCCTGGAAACATTGTTCCTCCGCGGTCTTATAGCGTGCGTCGTATATATAGGTCTCCTTATACAATAATATATATCTCCTTTACTAATTGTCCGTTAGGTTTTGACAATACTCTACCGGGTGATGATGACTAGAACACAAATCCAAGCAGTACATTATAATACTATGTAATATTAGTTGTGCATTTCCGTTGTGTGGATTTTGAATTGTCAATTAATTATGAAACACAACGGTTATAGGCACGAGTGATGAAGAAATAAATTTGTATTTTATACGTTAATTTTTGCTTATGTCCTATATATATATATTTGTACTTACGAGTAAAAATAAAAGAAGGTTCAAAATAAACAGCATTTATATATATTATGTCGGTACCTTTATTTGTATAATAAATAGGACTTTTAAAAGTTAAAATGCTGGTAAATGTACCTAAATAAAAAAATCAAACAAAATTGGAACTTGGTGATTATGTGGATAATAGCCAATAGGATTATAATTTACAACTATTATAACATGAGATTTTTCCAAACATAATCTAATGTTTATAGATATAATATATAATATTATAATAATTACATAATAATATAATAATATATTATTATTATATATTGTCTATTCGGCAATGTCTGTGGTGGCGCAACAGTTTGATTCGAGCAGTGTATATAGGTTTTACGAAGAGTGAAAAGAAAAAAGGAAACAGAATTTTTTATAACAGGTCCACCGCTGACGCTAGCTTACGTCAGGAGCCAGGAGGGTCCCTATATTCTCCAGCAGCGTCGGTCGCGGCGACCGGATCCCGGAAAAACTATTGATTTCCATTTTATTCAATAAAACGCCGCGTGACACCCTGTCACGTGCTGCTACCTATACAGCTCGCCGCACGTCAAAATTCATCTTTTCGTAATCACACATTTTTTTTCTTTCACCTGCCGTTAATTACACAGATAGGTATAATATTTAATGATTAATGTATATATTGCATGATCTTCTTATATAGATATTTATCTTGAGATTGAAGTAAAATAAATAAGGTACCTGTATACGTAATGATTTTTATACTATGAACAATGATCCATCGCCCATGCAATATTATATGTATAATATAGTTCAGAGAATACATCACGATAACTTTTTTTTGAATCTGAGGGAAGCGATTAAAAAATATTTTAACTCTATGAAAATAAGTTCAATAGATATTATATGAATTAATTCAAAAGCTTTCGAATAAAAAAAAAACTGCTCCTACAAAACATTATAATAAAGTCTGCAGGTATATGGATAAGAAATTGTCTAGTTGAAGATAAAACTCACCCTGTATATTTAAATCTAAACCTATAGGATATGCTATAGCCTCGGGGGATCACCTGAATAAATCAATCAAAATATGCATAATATTATAAACAAACATCCGTTAAACCATGACGGTAGTCTTTTTTTGTTACACGAAAGTCGTTTTTTTTTTTTTTATGTACATTCTAGATGCTTTATTTTTTGGTACTACTATACGTATAAATAATATTCCTACTAACTAAAGTATTTCATTAGTTAAGCTGCGTTCATGTTACAGTAAATGTTTGCTTGTGATTAATGTAATATTATAGAGTATGTTTATTTTACACGTATTTTTAGATTCTGAGCGATGAATGTATTGATTTTACAATAATGTGTGTTTTTTTTTAAATTTTTAAATTTTTTTTTTTTGTATCTGTCATCACCTTTTAGGACAGTCAAAATGCTTCGATTTTCTTCAATAGTACTTTTTCTGATAGGAAAGTGAATCTAGTTGATACTTTGAGTAGTCAAAAGTTAAAATTTTACAGTAGTTTTCATGAGCGCCTGGAAAAACAAATGAAAAATTAAGGGAAAAACGGGAATTTAGTTTTTTTTTCTATAAATGTCAATAAAATTTTATTTGTTGGGTAAAAAATTTTGAAAATTTAATAGTAGGCTTCTAATATATAGTTTCAAAGGCAGATGAAAAATATTAAAAATCCGTAGTCACAATTTTTATTTATATATAATCAAAGTTCAAATTTTGACAAAATACGTAAAAATGACGAAAATGTGCAATTTATTTTGAGTTAGAAATTCATAAAAATTTTTCTTTTTAAATCTAAGGCAATTTAAAAATATTATTCGTGGATATATTAATATGAAACTGAAAAATTAAAATATGGCCTATCCATACAATCTACAGTTTAATATTACCATAGAACAATATAGAAGCGATAATATGAATAATATTAATTCAACTTAGCAGCTACCGTAAAATAACAATATCAATATAATTTCAAATATCCTAGACTGACATACCGTCTCCGCTCAGAATTGTTTTACGTATACAATGATATTATATCATTGAATTCAAATTTAATGACATCCATTATACAATATACCTACAGTAACCTACTTGTAACCTACTGTACAGCGGAGCGACATCCCCTTGACCCTCTTTTTTAGCTTAAAAATTATAGTTGAAATCAAAAACTGTCTAAAAATAAGTGTACTTATACCTAAATATTTTTACTCTGCGTCACCCGAATAAATTGATCATGCCTCATAGTTTAGGAACTGATTAAGTACAATATTATTATATTACTATTTTATAATTTTGTTCCCCTATAATCCATTTCACCTAAAAATGTTTTGAATACCTACTTATTATTATAATACCTTAAGTTATGAGTGTCTACTATTTATAGTTCTGAAACATTTGATACCTAGTCATAATTATTAAAGTAACTGGTTAAGACAGAGAATGAAATAAAAATAGAGATTTCCATTAACAGTTCAAAACCTCGCTAGGTATGGACGGAAAAAATAGATATAATTTCATTTTATTTTAAAAAAATGTTGTAAATATTGAAAATAATAATTCCTTTAAATTGTATGATTATGATTTATATGATTTTATTTCAAAAATAATTATAACAAGGATCAACTAGCAAAATATATTAAAAAAAAATCATCTTGTATACGTATTTTGAACAACTTAGTTATACTTGGAATAATATGTGAATAACTTAGGTATAAATATAAGTACTATATTAGGTGTACTGTAATTTGAAAGTATACTTACCTTTATATACAACATATACATTTCATATATACCCACGTATAGGTATTAAACACGTTTATTACTTTAAGAGTACGTAATTTTACCACGGAATATCTACAACAAGTTGATAAATGATAAGAATTTTACATATTATTATGTTTATAAATTTATAATATTATATACAATACAAGTTACAACAAATAACATCATGCACAAATAGGTACGTCTCTATAATGTTATAAACAGAACGATTTTCTACTCTCCAGTATACTTCCCTATAATATATTTATAATTTATAGCCTTACTATAAATAGTAAATAGAGTAGAGTATCTACTATATGAATGAGTTTCTAAGTACATGGTACATATACGATGTACATAATTTAAACCATTTTATTATCTTTTAAAAGAGTATAGTAGGTTGAACTACTTCTACTTACTAGTAACATTGTATAATATAAAAAGAATATCTAATATTATTACTATTTATTACTCATAAAAACACAAAATGTATTATTGCGTCTTATGTATATAACTTTGAAAATAGTGAAGGTAGTACAAGGTACCTATTGTATCAGACATTGAAGAGTGATAGAATGCAACAATTAAAACAACATTTTAAGATTAATAATCAATAATTTATAATCAATAATCATCAACACATTTCTCAAGATTCGATTAAGTATTTACAAAAATCTAAATTTTTGCATTTATATGTTTTTAATTGTGGTTACACAGTTACTGTAAAGTTATAAGATAAACATATTAACCACGCTAGATATACGTACAATGTACAAATACAAATTATATACCATATAATGATAACAGAAGTATGATGACGATAATGATTTTATAAGACGAAAAATACAGGTTATAGTTTGGTATAGAAACATATACAAACATGTTCAGTGGTGTTCCATTATGTTCTTGAAGAATGAAAATAAATAAAAATAAAATATTGCTAATTAATAATTATAATAATTATAATAAGTAATTACTATTACCAAATCTACTATTTACCTACCTACCGGCTATCAAATACCTATAATCTTTTTATTTATGTTATATATTTATATGTATTATAATACCTACATATTATACCCTTTAATCTGTATAATTGTATAATTGCTCCTTCACTCTGTGGAAATTTAGAAATTCCAGAATTTTAGTATCAAGTGCAAGGCAAGGCAAAGCAAGGCAAGGCTGCGAACAACATTTTTTAGGGGAGGACAAAATCTTTACTTGATATATATAAAAACAATAGTGGTGACAGGCACTTACGCAAGGGGTAGATTAAAATCCCCTATTGCCTCAATTTTTTTTATTAATTGTATTATTTTTTAATAAAACATCTATTGATGTAAACACTTTTTATATTCTTAAAATAACAATGAAAATATAATACTATTTAATTTATGGCATATGTATTTAATACATTTCTTTTTTCGTAACTCCCTAGATGAAAATCCTACAAAAAAAACTGAGTGGAGATCGCGATGCCTCCTCCGGCTCTTCCCAGTGTCCTGACCCAAAATGACACCCAATACTAAGCACACCATCAGCATCAATTGTAATATAGTTGAGTATAACTATCAATTATAAAACATAACTAAAAATATTTTAAACTGACAATAAATATTATATACCTATTATAATAATACCGATAACCAATTCAAAAATACAACTCACGGAACACTATTTTTTTTTTATAGTATTTACTAATTACTTATAATTTTCATATTCAAACGCTGGTAAACACACGTTACCTATGCTTGAATGCATATAGTGCATAACCCATTAAAAACGTTGTTAACGTCATACATTACGACTCAATATTTTTATAAATTATGAAATAGTTTTCAATAACAGATTATGATTTATTTTTAGTTTAGATTTTGGGGTGGGTAAGACTTTTTAAGGAGGGCTTGGGCCCACTTTGGCCCTCTCCTGGCGCCGCCACTGCCCGCACTCGTGTTGGTGAAGGTGAAAAATAAGATGAATACATGCAATATGATAAATCTATAGGTAGTATTTTTAGGAGTAGAATTTTTGTTTTTTTTTTATATAGAAGTGTTATAAAATGTTCTATAAATATTACTGTAGAGTTAATAATAAATCTATCTTTAGAATCGTTCTTCCAAGCGATTGTATCGCTTCAAAATGTATGACAATAAAGACAGCACATTCTGCACTAACTATGGAGGTATCAGTAAAAGGAAAAGATACATAACGATACATTTATAATATATATCAGTTAGTATGTTATGTAAGTGATAATGTGCTATAACTATAATATACTGGATAACTCTAATATTTATCAATATAATCCATACTTTATTGAAAGGTGGCATTTGAACAACTTTGGGCGCAGTGGCGTCAAGTAAGCAGGGGGGGGGGGTCGCTAACCGGTAAAGCACGATTGAGCATAGAATATTTTATGCAATGTTGCCACATTCACGTAGTCGAAATTTTGTAATTTATTATTTTCACGTTATTATTTTCAACTTTTTCCTAACCAATTATTATGATACCAGACGCAAGCCGCGAGCCGAGCCCAGCTTTATCGACAATGATATCGATTAATACATTATAGTTCTGAAGCAATAAAGTTCCAACGTTTTAATAAGACGTTTTAAACATTTAGCGTTGGGGGAAAAATATATAAGATACATTCCAAAATTATTATAAAATTATTATTGAAATATCAGTGTTCGATCATCTGTAGTCGTGTCACTTATAGTGCGTATAGTTTCTATTTTTTTAAGATGAATATAGACAATATAACAATTATTTTATCACAAAGAGGCAAATGGCCCTAAATTTATACAAATATAAACTAATTGGAAAACGAAAAAAATTAATCTTTTAAGGTGGAAGAGGTGTACCAATAATAAATATACAGGCATCAACAATAATTTTCTCATGTTAGGATAAACGTAATGTGATTGAAACTTCTAGACAACATAATCAAAATCCATTGCACAACTTTGATTTTATTATTTTCATAAGTCATAACTATTATTATTATTATTACTTTTGTTACCATCAAACAGATATATATATATACTATTATAATGTAAATATTATTGACTCATAAATCATGCTGTTTCTTTAACTCGTACCATATTTTGATTTTATTATTTTCATAACTATTACATATTATTATTATTATCACACAGATGATTTATGAAATGTGACTATATTATTGATTATGAAATTATAATTTTTTTTTTTTTAACACATTGTTATAGGTATTTTGAATTACTATAATTATTTAAATAAATATTTTTGTATAATATAATTAAAAATTAAAAATGGCAACGTTGCAGAGTTTTTATGCTCAATCATATAGGTTTTTTTTTGTACTTCGATTCCCTGGATACGCTGACAATTTTCCTCAATCGTGTCGCAAAAAAGGTGTTTTATGCTCAATCGTGCCTTAGCCCTGCTAATGGCTCCTTTTCCTGCATGAAGTGAATTCGATACTTCAACACTCTCCAACCGGACGAGTTCTGTCCATGTTGATTATGTAGATGAATCATTATTAGATATCAAGTTGTTGATGAGTTATTGTTTAATTATTTTCACTCGCACTATGACCAGTTAGTCAGTTAGCCAGTTAGATACAATATGTTATTTAAGTAATAAATAATGTAATTTGATGTTGAGTGTTCGTTTTTTGTTTTAGACGACAAACGCCATGGCATAACCATAGATTATTATAGGAGCAACGCACCAACCACTAGGTAAAAGTGACATAATAGTGACATCTGATGTATTAGGTAAGTATACCTAATGTATATGTATATATACAGCTACAAAGCCATAAAGATATAACTATCAGTCATAAGAACTTTATAATATTGGTCACATTTGAAAAATGTAATTTCTTATAGGTACCTAATACCTATACCAATATTACTTATTTTTTATTTAATCAATAATTTTGGCAAGTACTTTTATATAAAATATATTTGAAATATATAATCAATATAATTTTAATCAAAATATATTTGAATGAATACATACGTCATAATATATACATATAATATAAATCATAATCAAACTATCAAAAGTAGTTTTTTTTTAATTTAATTATTGTTGAATACTTTAATATTACCTATCTATTATGCATATTTGCATACATATTAATATATTATAAATTATAAAATACTGAATATTATAATCCATGGTCTATTTATTATAATACTAGGTCATCAATAAAACAGGATGTATAATATATGTATATATGATATATAACGTGATTGGTTTTCACTTATGACTATATTATTGTGAATCACTTCTATGTAATGATACCACCAAACAGTTCAGTACAATGTTATTACGAGTGTATAATATATATTGTAGTCTTTTTTTTTTCACTTGTAAATCACTACACAAGGGCGAACTGTTTGCACATTGCTTAGCCCATACATTGCTTAGCCCAAACACATTGCTTAGCCAAAAATATATTATAGCTTATAGGTAGTAGTTACAACTTACAATGTTATACGTAATAGCCTTGCGTAGAGCTATCCGATCCAGCTATTCAGAAGAAGTAGCATACTATATGGTTTCAGACGTTTCAGTAGTATAGGAATCAAACTATAAACTAAAAAAAAATCAAGGAACTCGCTGCTCCTGTAATATTTATAGTAGATACCCATAGCTACTCGTCACTGAGTAGGTAATTGTACCTTGTAAAGTTGTAACGGAAATGTTAAATTTGAATTCTCTAAAATATATATGATAAATCATACCAAAAAAAATCCTGAGTGAAGAAGACGGGAGAAACAGCATTTCTTCCTATAGAGATATATTGCGTTATAATGTTATATTATATTATTATATTATGTTATATTTATATACAATGTAATTTTTTAAGTATGCTCATTTCTCACCCTATTTATATATTCTTAAATTATGTATTTATTCAAATTCTGATTTTTGGATTACTTAAGATTTTTCGTATCACCAAAGGATGATCCTGTGACTATACAGTTTTTCATATAAATATTCAATTTTGTCAAAATTTGAATTTCAAACACTTATAAAAAAGTGTTGACTATGTATTTTTGATGTATTTTAGTTACTGTATAACACAACTTATGAAGAACATATAATTTTTTATATATTATCTAAAATATTATCAACAATTTTCTTAAAGATTGAAGCATATTTTCTACTTTAAAACATGATAACACACATAGTCATATAAAATAAAAAAAAAACGTTATACCTCCACTCACAAATTAAACAACGAACAGAATACATCAAAATATGTAATATGTATTATAATTTTATTTGTATAAATATACTAAAACTTTAAATCTTAATACCTGTAAATAGTAACACAAATATTACAAATTCTTAAAGGGTTCTAAAGCCCCCGGGTCATGAGCCCATGAATATTTTATTTAACCACCTTGCAGCATTTTTAAAGCTTTCCCTACATATTATATATGCTATATAGCCTATAGAGTTTAGGTATCTAATAATACCTACATTAATGCATAAAATTGTATTTGTCTAAACTTATGACTCATAAGGTAAATTTGTTTTACTCATATTTTTTGTGGTAGCTTGTATAATGATTTCGAAAGGGCCCCTTACAATATCATAATTGATAATATAATAATATTTAATTTAAACATTTATTTTCTTTAAATTAAAATATTTATATAGGTTATATATAAAATTACTTTGGTCAATTTCATCAACACACATTTAATTTTATTATTTTTAATCACTTGTAAATAATACGGGAATCCTACGGTAGTCTAGCCAATATTCACGTTTATCGACACATCATAATAATATGATAATATTTTATACTATACTATACATTATAGTATAATACCAATAGCTCGAAATCACAGAACGTCAATGTGTCATCGCAACTTGCAAATTATAAACAATAAATACAATGGATTCAGTATAGATACGGTAGAGTGTCTAACATTATTATGAAGCCCTATAGAAAGTTGTCAGTTTGAATCGTCTTTTCTTTTCTACAATAATTATTGTATTAAAAAATATAAAAATTATTTTTAAAAATAGCCACTGTCTGCAGATACGTCCATAACTACATTCAGAAACTATCATATTAATCATCCTTGTAGTTTGTGTATTGTGTGAACTGTGAAGTGACTAAACTGGTTATCACACTGACATTAGGTATGTATTTACAACTATAGTAATAGATATAATATATTGTGTATAGACGTGTAATGTATAGTGTGTACCTACACGAATAATAAAATATTTGGTTCAAATAGTAAAGAATGAAGAATAATCTAATATTCTATAAACGATTAAAAAAACTCGTAACCTTCCACATTCCTTTTTCCGGAGGACTTTCGGTCAAGTCGGATATAGTGTATATACGACTATACATCTCATCGTATATTTTAATATATTATAATATTATATAATAATACTTTCGTGGTTCGTCCGATGTCCCTCACTCCCTCCTAATATTTTAATTTATGCACTATGTACTGTTCCCGACCGCTTCATATTATTTTTATTTATTACACATAATATATACATTTGAGAGCTGCCGTGTTGTGCGTATTATTGTTATTATATTATCGATCAGGCAAACGAAATAATTATAATTTTGAGAAGGTTACCTATGTATAATGTGCCTTGAGTGCGCGCCGCGTGGCAATATTCTGCCGACGGTGGATGGAAAATAACACGATATGCCATCTGTCCGATGGGCCAGGCGTCACTTTTTCATTGTCGCTGAAAGTAGAGCCTACCGTGGATATTTATACAATTTTATACGTATGCGCTGTGCTAGTATAACGAAATATAGCTTAACCGAAGACATATTTCAAAGTTCAAATCCGAGACGACGTCAAATCTCAACTCTCAAGTCGTATTTTATAATATACAAATAGTATGTATTATAATTCCAATTATCGATGTAGTAATGTTATATTTAACCATTAATCATTATAATAGATAGGCGATGGACGTAGATACCACTATACCAGTATACCACCACGGCAATACGGCATCATTATTGAGTATATCATATAGATATACTAAGAACCTACAGTGCCTACCGGCTACAATGTAGGTATCAACTATTCTGGATCACTTGTAGAATGCAGCTTAAAGCTGGCATTGAGCCAAATTATTTTTGTTGAGGGTGGTTCAGGGCAAGTTTAATTTTTCTTCACACAATATCACGAACTAAGATATATATTAGTTTGTGCATAATATTAATTTATTGCATATATTTTAATAAGTAAAAATCGTTTGTTCAATTTATATTTATGCCTACCGGCCCGATCGTTTGGAATCTTTGATATTGGCCGGATCAACTACGTCTTCCCATAAGAAAAAAAGTTTTTAAAAAAGTGTAATGTAAAACATTCTATCCAATTCATTTTAATTTAAAATACCTATCGTAATATGAAAATAACTATAAAAATTGAAATAATTTGAACAATATTATTTTACTGTTAAAAATATACCTATTCAAAACCAAAAACTGTGTGTTAACAGTTGTTTTATCAATACAAAATATTCTGAAGAGTGAAAAACTGAAGAAACTGTTAATAATTATCAAAATTATAAACATTTATAACTTATAAGTATAATAAATGCTGCGATATTATTTTTTTGATGGTTATAACATTGAATTAAAAAGAATTATAAGTACATTTTAGTATTTTGTGTAAGTACCTCGGCTCGGTTATTAGTACACATTATTGAATTTTATGAATATTAATAATTAATTATTATATATATACCCGACGCCCTGCAAGTAAAATTTCTTTGTGATGAGCTCTTAGTTAGTTAAGTAGTATACAGTTCGTATAACATATCGTAGCTATAATATTATGGCTTTATATATTATACATATATATAATATAAACATCCATATTATAGGCCTTATTAAGAAGTTATAACTAATTATAGTAACCAAATATCTATCGATAATACAACGTATCTCTTATAAGTTATAATAGATATACAATATACATATGTTAAAAGTTATAAGTATAAGTGTAAAGACTTTAACCAATAATAAGTAATAACCAGTAATAACTCTATCCATACACGCACTCAGAATATTATTGTTCGAGGAGAGGGGCTTACAAATGTGCCTATATCTCTTCTCATTATACGCACAAATACACAAATACCTACTATTAATACACCACTAATTTAACTTTCATGACATCGACAGTCGAAATGAATTATTTTTATTTTTATCATTGTCATCAATCAAGACGTGATCTACGGCCTGCATTCGCATTATAAGATCCGACCTAACCACCATATAAATTTAAAATATAATGTTTAACAAAATAATCGATTGGTGATTGCCACAAACCTTATCATGTACAACTGAATGTATATAATGTATAGGTGATGTATATCTACCTACCTATATCTAACATAATAATCAAATTCGAAAAAATCATCATAATTGTAATATATTTGTGACAAAACAACGTTCTATTAATTTATTATTATAGTAATGATATTATTCTATATTTTTTTAAAGTGGGGGGAAGGGCTTCAGCCCCTAAGTCCTTCCCGTAAATGCGCTACTGGGCAGTGGGCACTGACTCTCAAATTAGATATTAGTTGAATAGGAAACAGATTATGGCTTTATTAATTATATTTTTAAAATTATTTAAATTATATGTCATGATGAGTTTTATTTTTTATTGATAGTAAATTATTAACACAATAATATTATTGAGTACATATTCAATATTGGCATATAGTGATTGTTTAGGTGTATGTATACACCAAACACTGTGATAATTTAAATTAATATTTTCCACTTCAGTATATCCAAGTATGCCAAATAAAAAAAAAACTTTTATCCGATCAAAGAAAATATAAATGCAACAAATTAAATTATACTATTGAAGGATTAAAAATATTAACTGAAGATTATAATATACAAACATTGAGATTGATTACTATGTATCTATAATCAATGATATAAGCTATAAATTAACAAAAAAAACAGACTACAGTATAACGCTAATGCAGATATTTTAAACGTTGAAGTATTTCAATTGTATTTAAATGGTATTCAGATTTATCTACACCTAAATGGCTAAATACATACAACTTCATAGCACCTGTATATACCAAAATACACATGCAACATATAGTAAATACACAAACGAAAAATGTATACATTTATAATATACTAGCTGATCCCGTGCACTTCGCTGCCCGTAAAATATGACTACTCTTAAAAAAATTGTGAATATTCAACTAATTTTGTGTGTAACTCACTGCAGTAAGTGCAACTCAGCCACCCTTGTAGGCAACCCGACTACGTCGGATCGCGGACAACGCCGATGAGCGGATACATGTGCAAAAATTCAATTTGATGCATGCTTGTACTTGATTTGCCCGATGAACATTTGGAGACAAATAAAATAATAAATACTTATTTCTACTAATTATGAAAAATTGTGATTATTCAACTTCTTTTTTGTGTAACTCGCTGCAGTAAGTACAACTGACCCACCCTGGTAGTCAATCTGACTATGTCGGATCGCGGACAACGCCGACGAGCGGCTATAATATGTGTTAAATATTCGATTTAAAGCATGCTTGCACTTGACCTGCCCAAATAACCAATAGCAACCAATAGTAAATAAATACTAATTTATACTAATTATTTATCCTATAACCAATAGCAACAATTTACAAACAAAAATTATTAAAATCAGCGAACCTATTATTATTATTATTATTATTATTATTACGTCATTATTTATGATAATTGATAACTCCTTTGTTTTTAAAGTTAGAGAATCGATCAAATTCCATAAACCTTCTCCGCAATGAGCTTTTCAATTTAAAAAAAAAATCATAACGATCGGTTTAGTAGTTTCCGAGAACATATCACTCATAGGTTTTCATTTTCACATTTATATATTAGATATATTGCCATATTGCCATATTAGTATAGGAACGGTGCTGCAATGGCACTTTTAAAATAGCATAAACTATAAAGACCTCTATTCTAATTATTCCTAAATATTAAAAAACAAACGCACCTATTATACATAATGAATTTAATAAGTAGGTACCTACAACATCTAAAGGTATACATAACTACTCACTTCATTATTTATGTTATGCATAGATAAAAAATTGAAAAATAGGTAAGATATACAATTCAAAACATCAGGGAACTCTCTTTGCTGTATTAGTAGGTGGCGAGTGTATACTGTAATAATTTGTCAATTGTTTGAGTTGGATTTGAGTTCAGTGATACATTTTTGCATACGAAAAACGATTCTGATTGGAAAGTGGAGAGTCTGCCACCTTATTTTTTACACTAAGTATGTTTTATTGTATAGGTATACCTACTCATATTTCTATTACCTACCTAGGTATACAATTATTTTACTTTTAGCGATACAAAAGGTATACCTTATGATATAATATTTTACCTATTTATTATAATTATTATACAATTATATCACATTATCATATTGTTATTAACTTTTGAGCCAATACGTCGACATTACTGTAAAACGGTGCTTGAATAAGTGTGTAATATAAATAAGTAATAGCTAGGCAATAACATAAAATTAATCTAAGTATTTCGAAAATTTCATTGTGTATAGTAAAATAAAATTATATATTTCAAGTCCTCAAGAATAATCATTTTTGGGGTCTTCAACAAATAACTAAAATCATCATATTTTGTTTATAAATATTCAATTTTATCGAAATTTAAACTTAAATCGCTCATAAAAAGATCGCTCCACTCGGAATATAAAATTAGATTGATTCAATCAAAGGAGTTAGTTAGGATATAGTTGCAAAGCTCAATGTACCAATGTTGTAGGAAGATACTTTCAAAATTCTAAAAATGATCACATTTACTCGTCCAGTTATTTTTATACAATTCTCTCTAAAACTGCTGGCAAAATAAAAATAATAACTTTCTTCAATATATGGTAAATAAAGTGGTAGTTAAAAAGACCTTTTTTGAAAAAAAATATATTTGTACATAATTTTTACTTAAGCAAAATATTTATAATATTTGACTTTTGTGTTAAGCAGTCAATGTGATTAATATTTTTAATGTCTTTAGTTCATATGTTGCCAAAAAGTATATAAGAATATATAATTTATTTATTTTAAACATATTTATTAACCCAATATTATGAAATGTTCTATCTACATAAATTAATGTTCATAACAATATAAAATTCTTCTAACGGTGATATAGAAAATAGAAATTATTATTTTTGACATTTCAGTAGCGCATGATTTGCTTTTTAAAGCTATTGTTTAATTATTATAGAACTAGATGAATACTTAGTTTTTTTAAATATTTAAAACAAATTACTTAAAATGACTTATATTTTATAATATATAATTTCCACACTTCATATTGTTTATTATTTTATTTTATGTTTGGGACTTACTTATATAGCATCAGTCATTAGGTGAATGTCTATTCCTTCCAGTCGTACATATTTTTTAAGATGAAATTCCGTTAGTGATAGACCAAAGTCCAACATAGTTTGTGAATAAAAGTGCAGGAACTGTATTATTATATATTATATTTTAGTGCAGCTCTTGAGGATGATGTAATATTTCTATCAATATTATCATTTTTATTATCTTATTAATATGAACGCATTAATTTGTGAAACGGGAATTATAATAACGGGTATAATAGTTAATACCTAATATAAAGCTAAAGCTTTATATAAAGGGTTTCTAAATCGTCAGAATTGTCAGTATGCTCAATTATATATGAAATGAATATACTATTTTCAGAACTAGGACGAAATCAAATCGTCTATAATTAATGGATATACCTCTAATATATAATTAACTTATATAGTTTTATTCGATTATTTAATGTTTTCTTAAATATTGGAGCCAATGCAGTGTCGTGCCTAGTTTTTTGTTAGGGGGGATATGAGTTGTTGATTGTTCATTATACCTCTGCTTTAACAAAAAAAATGTATTTTATACAAGTTCAGGTATACGCAGGCACTTGTAAGTGTCAGATAAATAAGATAATAATTAAATAATGAAATATTTTAACACAATTATGTGTGCTATTACTACGTATAAATAATACCTACATAAACTATAATTTAAAAATCATCTATATGACTATTGACTACATCAATGTATTTTTAGTTCATTTTGATTACAATATTACACTAGAAAATTAAAAATTGAATTATCATATTTATTATATTGGGTACTGTAATTATATTATTCATACATTTTATTTTATTTATTAAGTAGGTACCTAAATATAATTCATCAAGGGCGCCCGCAGAAATATAAAGCAGCACGGGAAACGTCAAATAAAACACGATAATTAATAAATTTAAATGTTCATAACACAATAATGTATTAATAATTTATTAAAAGTTAAAACTAAAAAAAATATTGGTTCAAAATACTAAAATACTAATGTAAAATAACATCTCATAATATATAGTATATTTTATTATAAAACTCTACTATGTATTATAATATAATATTATGATATATAATATATAAGGGTTCTGAAATTTCATGAAATTTATCTTTTAAAATGTCATTTTTATAAAAAAATAATATACCTAATTAATTATTAAATTTAAAACTGTTGTAGCAACTACAGCGCAGACACCTAATTAATCGAAAATTGTGATAGAAATGTGTTATATAAAGATAGTTATTATACAAATGACAATAATGCATTATTAATAAATGATTTATAAGGACATTTTTAGATATATACCTATTAATATATATTATTCAATTATTGATTACCTATACATAATGATATATTAATTCTTTATCTAAACAGTTTTATCAAGAAAGTTTAAATATATTATTTTTTTACATTGATGCAGCTTAATACTTCGATAATGATTATACGTGATAGGTATGAAAATTAATTAAATTAATATAAAAATATTGAAACATGGTTTTCATTTTAAAAATAAATTATACAGTTTTTTATAATATATTGGTGAAAAATGAAAAAAATCTCTCTTGGGCACACCACTGATTGTACATTTTAGATTCTGAGCGGAGTGATGAATGTATATTGATTTTACAATGATGTGTGTTTTTTTTTTATTTTTGTGGCTGTCATCACCTTTTAGGACAGTAAAAATACTTTTCTTCAATAGTACTTTTTCTGATAGGAAAGTGAATCTATTTGGTACTTTGGGAAGTCAAAAGTTAAAATTTCCCAGTAGTTTTCAAGAGCGCCGTGAAAAACAAATGAAAAATTAAGGAAAAAACGGGAATTTTTACGGAAAACCAATTTTCGACAAAATCGATTTTGGTTTTTGGTATAACTCTAAAAGAAATGACCGTAGATACATGAAATTTTGACCGAATGTTTATATAAGCATTTTCTACACACCCTGGCATTTTAAAAATATTCTGATTTATTTTGAGCTGTTAACGGACATTTTCAGTTTCCAATTTTTTAGTTTTTTTTTTATAAATGCCAATAAAATTTTATTTGTTGGGTAAAAATCTTGAAAATTTAATAGTAGGCTTCTAATATATAGTTTCAAAGGCAGATGAAAAATATAAAAATCCGTAGTCACAATTTTTTTTTATAGGTAATCAAAGTTAAAATTTCGACAAAATACGTAAAATCTAATTTTGAATATATTTTGACTATTTTTGAGCTTTTTACGGACCATTTCAATTTTCAATTTTTTTTAGTTTTTTTTTATATAAATACCAATAAATTTTTATTTGTTGGGCCAAAAATAATGAAAATTTAATACAAGGCTGATATATTGTTACAATAGCAAATAAAAAATATTAAAAATACATAGGCACACATTTTTTTTATAAGCATTTAAAATTCGAATTTTGACAAAATTCATCAAAATCTTGAAAATTAATTATCATTGTAATTATTAAACAATTATAAAATGGTCAGTTTTCATAACTAAGGGTTGAAAATTTAAAATAAAGATTCTAATAATTTGCAGGTAACTATTTAGAGGCGGATTGTCATTTTTTTTCGGCCCAGGAAATATGAATCAAACCGGAACCATGAATCACACATAAATTTAACTTTTTTTACTCACCCCCCCCCCCCCAAAAAAAAAAAACAGAATTTTTTTTGCTTTTGAACACAGAGGTTCAATACGTAGTAAAATAAAGTGTTCCTTAATTTAAAATTTCAAAATTGATTTGATCTTCCTCTAATTAGTCAAGATAAGGTTAGGTGTTCCAAACTTCAATTAGATGTTTGAACATAGGTACCTATACTAAATTTTTCAATATTTATAGAAAATATTTTTAAGTATTTTGTAACCAATACGACCTATAAATATAAATGATTTGTGTGTAATTTGTATAGTAGTTAAAAGTTAATTACATTTTCTAAACCTTTTATAGAAATACTCAAATACATTTCATTATATATATCTTGTCTTGATATATCTTTATGACTGTATAATACTTATATATTATCTTTACTGTATAATAAGTAATAACACAATTTTATCCACAAATCACGATCATCAATTACCTATATTGATTATTGGCTATTATAATATAAATTATATAATTTCATATTAATATTTTTTTATTACCAACGCACTGCCCAACGCATTGCTATGCCTATTAATTAATGTATTAATATTTCTAAATTTTTTTAAATTAAAACTTTTATGTTATTATACCTATTATAATAAAATTATATTGCGGCCCACACAAGGAACGGATTATCCCCTATCGGGAAGATTCCCAAACACAAAAAACAATTTTTACACAAAAGGTTTTATAATAATAAGTATTATAGATAATTATTTGCAGCTCCTGTATAATATGTACCAAGTTTAGTAGGAATTTGTATAATGTTCTGTATTATACGTATATATAGAATAACAGAATATGAGTAAGCCAGTTATAGGAGATAATGAAATATATAACTCTTGTATTATATTTTCTGGGTGCAAGATAACTGTTCGACAAGTTCAAACGTGGGTTGAAATAGATTAGTACGAAATGCGATCGATATATATATCTTCTTCGGTAATATATCCCTTCGACTCGTTTACCCGCTGGAAAACCGAAATTAGGTAGGTAGATAGATTTTCTATGGTTTGTCGTACATCATAGACAACCGGGAAACGCGTATCGCGCATGACCCGCGGCGGGGGTGGCGGGCGTAATAATAATAATAATAATAACAAGAAGACAGCGAAAAACGGCGGCCGACGGGATGACGAATAAAAAGCGAAATCGTCGGTGACGGTCGCCAGGACGCCAGCAGCTATAGCTGGAACGTCTGAGCAGCAGCGGCAGCGGCCGCCGACGGCCACCCGTGCTCTACCGTGCCCCGTCCGCCCGTCGGGCCCGGCCATCAACCGCGGGTCGCCGCCGACAGCCCGCCGTGTGGGTGTTGCGCCGAAACGAAATCGAGCGGATCCCTGGCACCGGCAGTCGTGCCACCGCGGCGGCGTGCGCGCGGGCCCGGCCGTCAGGTTGGTCACACCCGGAGCGCGGCGGTCAGCTGCCGGTCTCCGCGCACGCCGCACGATCACGCACACCAGCACACACCGACGCTGAACACACGCGCGCGTACGCACGTACACACGTACACACGTCACACACATACACGCCCTGGCTCACTCGATTACTCGATAGTCGATAGCGCGCGCGCGCACACGGACGGGCGTCAGTTCGCGGTTTGCGCTTGCTCCGTAATCGTTTTCGCGGTCGCCGCCGCTTTCGCAGTTCGCATGCGCGTAGCGGTCCCCCACCCGAATAACCACTGTAGCCTCTACGGTTCGATAATATTATTTGTTGTAATTTGCCGCGAGCGCGCGCGCCAGTTCGGTGTTTATAATAATCCGTCGCCGGTCGTGTCATTGTCGCCGTTGTCGTAGGTTCTCTGGTCGCGGAATATCCCGATAAATCGGATTATTTTTCGCTCCCCCTCCCCCCGTAAAACGTCGTATTTTTTATCCGTAGTGTTTTTGCGGCTTGTTATATCCTGTGACGAGTGCGTGCGAATAAAGTTACCCCGGCACAACGCGGTAAGGGTTCGCGTCCGAAAGTTTGCTACCGCCGGCGGCCTGTCCATCGGGTGCGGTAGCCTGTAGCGGGTCATCGCCGTCGTCGTCTTTGCGGACACCAGCGCAGCCCAAAGACATTTACCACATAATGCGTCACTCCGCGCACTGCAGAAGATGGTATCGATGACCGGCACAACACCGGTACGGCACCGTTGCGGTTAACGGCGGTCGGTGGTGCGAATCCGTCCCGGCGCGTATAATAGCTGCGCGCATTAAGATTTCAGCCCTAGCGAAAGTTGGCCGGAAGATGGGCTGCGCTATGTCAGCGGAGGAACGGGCCGCCCTGGCCCGGAGCAGGCAGATCGAGAGGAACCTCAGGGAGGACGGCCTGCAGGCGGCCAAAGACATAAAACTGCTGTTGTTAGGTGAGCAAACATCATACTCCGCCCTAGCGGCGACGTTCCTTTCGCAGAATAGTCCCCTTCACCGACGGAGATGACGACGCGGACGTCTTGTCGCCAGCGGCGTGCGGCGTACGTCTAATCTGAATTTTTCATTTTTATTTTTCGCGCTTAATTATTATAATATTAATTGTTTATTTTTTTTTTATTTTGTCGTACCTACTTGTTAGTTGTTTAAACATGCGAGACATGCACTTTTCCCGCGATCGAATGCATTATTATACTGTTGAAACTTTCATACTTTTGTCGCATGAACACGTCGCTACCCACAGGATCACACACACACACACACACACACACACACACAATCGGTACTATCGTCTGCAGCACACTTGGGTCGCGTGCACGGAGACTAGACCGAGAGAGGCTTTTTGGCAAGGTACCCACCCGGTGCCCGTCCCAGTGCGTGTGTGTGATTATTTCGGTGTTCCGATCGAAACCCGAAGAGTGTCTGTGTCGGCGTGTCCCCCTTCGGGTCGTGTGTCTGGTGTGATGTTTTTAAACATTTTTTTTTTCTTTATTTATTTCTGGCAAGTTTCTGAAGGTCGAACGTCGACGTGTTCGTGTTTCCTCGTTTTAAATGCATTGTGGTCGTAACGTCCTTTGGACGGCGGGTGGAGGAACTTTTTTTACCGTCGTCGTTATGTACCTGAAAACGACGATGACGATTATGCACGCTCCGCCACCTCCACAAGTGCACACTTGACGCCGTTTTTTCGCTCTGCACTTTTCCGCCAGCCACGGTCCGCTCGTTGGATCCTCTCGTCGTCGCGTGAGGGTGCAGGTCGTGTCTGTTGTTGTGTCGAGGGTGGTTTGTGAACGGGCGGATAACACGACGGCGAGGGAGATCAAAAACAAACCACTAATAACCTATCGTTTTCCCATCGAGAGAGCACAGTGTAATGTATAGATATATATACATTGCGCTTTATGTACCTTGCGCGCGCGTCCGTATATTTATAATATTATAATTATATATATATAACGTATAATAATATATATATATATATATATATATAAGGATGTAGTTGGACGGACGGTTTCTGTCAGAAGTGGCACTCCCGTGTCGTTCATCCCCTCCCAGCAGTCGGCCGCCACGCGCGAGAAATCGATTTTCCTCCGCCGCCGCCGCCACCGACCCTTTAGCGCACACCGACGCTAATGGTAACGTCTATATATATATATATATGTGTATATACATGTATAGGTATATGTGAGTGTGTGTGAGCGATATTACACGCGTACTAGATTTTTTAACGTTCGAATTTCTCGTAAACACTGGAGTTTTTTATGGCCGGGTTGGAGCGGGAATTGGTCACCGAAAACGAAAGAATACTTAATTTAACCGTCGGGCTGCGTACATTTTTATAACTCTAGATTATATACGTTTATGGGTAGCACCACGCACACGCCCGTTTTCCGAATATAAATATAATATAATAACAGTATATAAATCGTATCGTCGGCTGCACACTCGTCGGCTATTCTGATTTTCGATGCTTCCACGCGACACAACACCTTCTTATCAAAATTCTTGTTATCAAAAAGTAAAGAAAACTATAGGACCCAAATCTTTGTGTGGCCCAAAATGTGTGCTTTTTTATGACGCCACTACAACACTGTAAACGCTGTAATCGTTTCCAAGACCAACCAGATAAAAAATATTATACCGAACGCGCACCGGTTTGAAAATATATAGATAAACATAACTATAATAATATGCTCTATGGACACACGTTACATCACAGACTGTCAGAAAAATGTTCAAAGCGGTCGTGTAAAACGATAGGTATATAACATAAGATTATACGATCTTCTCTAACAATAATAGTTCCTACCACCTAATAATAGTAATAATGTTTCGTTGCATGATGGCTACTGCCGCTACTGTTTTGTAATTTATACGTTGCACTGGCTCTGACAACCGGTCGTCGCTGTTTAAAATTTTATACAATTAGTAATTGATTTGGTCATTATATTATAATGATGATGTCATCATATATATTATAACCAAATTACGAATAATTTTTTTTGAAACTTAGAATTTAACAATTTTTTTCAACGTTTTGACGATCGGTTAAAACAATAACTCACTATACCTAGTTTGCTTAGAATATCTGAATTAAAAGTTTATTGAAGGTTAAACATTCTACTGCAGATTAAACACCATTAGGTATACAGGGTGGGTCGTCGTTTTTTCTAGTTTTCTATGTATTAACCCTATAGGAAAACACAGTGACCCATTCTATAATATACACCTCGATACATACAATTCTTTTGTTTTATTAATATATTAACGTTTATTCAAGTGTTACGTACTTACGTGTATTCATAAAATTTTAAATCAACAAATAGATAATTAATGTCAAATTAATGTTATAATTTCAGGTGCTGGAGAATCAGGGAAAAGTACAATAGTCAAACAGATGAAGTGAGTTTCATGTTTTTTATCATTATTTAAATAAAAAACTGGTTATTTTCCAAATAATACATCTTTTTTCAATACTTTCAATTTGAATATAATCTTACAAGTGGTATTTAGTATAAACAAATACTCTAGTACCATTTATATTTAGCTCCTTGGTATTTCTTAGTGAGATGAATTTTATTATTAAGTATAGTTTTAAAATATTGTTTAAAATGTTCTCAACGCCTTACCTACTTACCTATATAATTTATATAAAATCTTATTTAGATATTTTATTTCGATTTTCTTATTACCTATGTACTACACCGTTTACTGAATTAAAAAATATATTTCAATAAAGTAGGCACTGTAGGTCCCTAAAAATGTTGAGCAGTTTGTAAATTATGGATTACAAAACCAAAGGCAAACACCGTACTTCCTCAATAAGTAATAAAAGTACTAGTTAAAAAAAAATATTTTTCCAATAGATCTTATAAAGAGTTTATAGATCATCAGAGTATAAATTAATTTAAATAGATTGGTAAAATCGTTGATTATAAATACCAGAATTCATTATAAATGGTAAAATGTGCACATGAATAAAACAAGTTAAAAATATGATTGATAGACTTTGCAAAAATATTTACCAAGTACCTATAATTTTTTTCGTAATATAATAATATTTTATTAGAGCAAATAATGAATGCAGTGTTTTAAATAAAATATAAAGTTTTTACAATTGCATACAATTGATGGTTATAATATAATATAATACATTAATATGGTATTTTCCTATTTATTTGATAATAATTTAAAATAATTTGATAAATTAAGTAGTACCTATAAGGCATAGAATATAATCGATTACGGATTAGTGTTTTGTATTGATAATAATATAGGTAAAGAGTAACTCACAAACACGTCTTGTGAACAGTTGGGAGTACTATGATTATGTGACTAATTGATTTTAATGTATAATATGTATAAGCAAAAATCCTTATCTCAAAAATTAAATTAATACAAATTAGAGTACAAATTATAGTAAAAATGTATAGTATACTGTACTATACTGTACTAATAAGTATGTAAGTACATGATTCATGATTCACGAATTTATTATTTTTACATGAATTATTTAAGAATATTTATTTTTAAATTATACTTAATAAACATTTTCTTTCAGAATTCCCAAAATAATATTTAAAAAAAAGTCATTACGTTTCAGTAATTAGTTAATTATTTAATTATGTTAAAGTAATTTACTTAAACAAATATTGATATTTTAAAAAATAAACTTTTTGGCTTAGATACACATTTTGCCATCAAAATTGTAACTATAATCGGATTTATAAATTGCCTATTTTGAATTTTTCCAAAATAATATAAATTAAATTAAAATTTTTTTATTTTCAGTACCTTGTAAGTATTTTCCGAGTATTAAAAATAAAAATATTTTTTTTAATTATACGTGTAACACAAGTAACTAAATTATATATAAAAAAAAAATTATAAATATTGATTAGGGCAAAAGTTACTTCATCTGTCAGGTCTTCCTGTTACATCACTCTGTGTCTCTGTACACTAAAATGTCAAACATACTCTATAAGCATAATAAGTAATAGTGGATTATTTTTACCTACACATAAGTTATGTTCCATAGTTTGTTTGTCTTTAGAATAACGTGTTGGTTTTGTTGGGAAGGTCAAACCCCCTGTAATGTTGTCTCATCTGACAAACATAGGTACAACCTAGACAAATTGTGTTCAGCAGTTATAATTCTGTATAATAACATAATCAATTGTAAACCTTTAATAGTGGATTGATCCATATCAAACTTTAAAGTAAGAACATCATTTGTGTTTTCGCTTAATTTTATTTTAATGTTTAAATTTTTAGTGTATTTAAATGTTGTAGGACAAAAACAGAATGCACGGGTGTGGCATAATACTTTCGATATTATCCTAAATTTTAAAAGTTATTAGTTATTTATCAATGTGCTTATAAAATCTTTATAAAATATTAAATACAAAATATATTAGGTTAGTTTTAATACTCAATAATAATGAATAATTATTAATACACTGAAAACGTCATCATTTTATCGAGTTACTGTGCAAATAACATCCCTTTTACCTTTCAAGAGTAATTAAACCTGTATATAGGTATATATTGTGGAAAACACGATTGTATATTTATTATGCAATTAAACGTTTTTCCGTAAATTATGATATAAATGTTCGATGTTCGCAAAAATACAAGTCTCCGCGACTATATAGGTACGATGAGACCGACCACGCCCCGGTATTAAAAGCAACGATGTTAATGTGTACCACAAAACATGGTTTGATGACTCCTCGGCGTCGGTGGCCGTGCAGGATCGATACTCCCACGCGCACCCGTCTCGTTGAGCACGCGAACGCCACCGGCGGCTACTACTATACCGGCACATCAATGACCAGTCCCGTGGTTTGGAACGTGGTTTTTACCGAAAAGCTTACGACAATGTTGTATTTATAGATGCCGGAAATTGCTCTCACATTGGAAATATTGTAACGCCATATGTTTCCTTGCAGACGGATCGACATAAAATACAAAAATGTTAAAAAAGAAACATATATATCGATATTTACGAGCTCTAATACTGTTGAGTGTGCAACGAAATGAGAACTATATAATAGCTAATGACGAAATGTTTGAATATAAAAAAAATCCCTGCACTTACAATATGTAATATTTGTACAAATATACCTCAAAATATATACCTATAGCACAGGAGTATATTAATATATTACTAAGTATAATTCAAATTCATGTTGAAGTCCGATAAAAATGGAAAAAAAGTAATTGTTTTTAAAACAATAATAACGCTAGTTAGATTATTCAAACTAAGATACTCAAATTGCTTATACTAATCATTATAGTAGCTAATAGCAATTGTGAATTGACGCGTGTTTGACAGAGTGGACAAGGTTCCGTCATTACGTCAAAAAGGAAAAAAAATCATCCATTTTAGTATTTTATCAACTTTCAAACAATTAGAACAATGATAATAATTATTATGTTATGCCGTCTTGGTTATTAATTTAAAGTTATACTTATTATGGTTGGTTTTTGAAAGCACCATGGTAACTAATAGAGGGGTCTAAGCACTATATTACATGTAATAACTATTTTAGTATATCTAGATAGGTATTATGCAAAATGTCTAAGTTTATCGGGAAGCGGCCATTTCACTTCAACGATTTTTCGAAATACATTATAGTATGTTGCAGTGTATTAATTTTCAATCTAATTCGTGATGTTAAAATATCCCCGTATTTTACACTGCAAAAAAAATAATATAAAAAGCCTTACATTTACTCTGCAGTTATTCGTATATACTTGATTTATTTCAAGTATTTTAATTCACACGTATTGTTCAATCTATGCTACATCTACTACCTTTAGTACTTTATAATCACATATATAAATCAATTAGATAGCTGACTTAGACTTTAGAGTTAATGTTAAGTTGGTAAAATAGTTGACTGTCCTAAAGAGGTGTTTACAATGTATTCATTGAAATTTGAAATGGGATATGACAATGACCAAATTGTAAACACTGATCTCTTTGATAAGGAAAGTAGCCCATTTCCGGGCTTTAAAACATTACATTGCGGGTAAAGTCAGCTATTTAGTTGTATTTTATATTTGCTGCGTTTAAAACTTAATAAAATCATTTATATAAAATATCCGCTATCCCGTATCTGAAATTACATTCTAAAAAAACATTCAAATATTTTTTTTTATACAATTTTTATTTATTTATGGTACCCATACCGTATAAGAATACATAATATTGTTACAAACAATGTTGTATATAATATACTATAATTATTTATATCTAAAATTTTCATATTTTAAGTACAATCTCTATACTTAAACGGCATAGAAATGAAAGATTGACCAATTGAAACATGTTTAAACTGCTGACATCTTTTGTACCTACCTATGTTTATTTTGGTGAAAACTTATTAATAATTATTTTTACACGTATGTACCTACATTGATTTTACATGCTACTAAATATTTAAAAAAAAATAGTAAATAAACACATATTTTAAAACAACCAGCTATGTTAACATTATCAATATAGCATTTTACTATATTGTCATACCAAATCCTAGTCACGAAATTATATAATTTAGATTGATATACCTAACATTTGTTTTATACTTTTGTTATAATCCCCTGTCACGAAACTGTATATAATTTAGATTTTTATTCTTTCTTCTCAAAATATATATATTTTAAATTTTTTTAACAAACTTGTGTGTTTTTAGAATTATTCACGAGAGCGGTTTCACGTCAGAAGACTTCAAACAATACAGGCCTGTGGTATTCAGCAACACAGTCCAATCACTGGTTGCCATATTGAGAGCAATGCCAAATCTTGGAATTGGATTCGGCACCAACGAACGGGAGGTAAGAAAAGCAAGTATTTTCTTTTAAATGATTTGTTAGTTCAAGTACGTTTCTGTAGTTTTCTTTTTGAACTCAAATAGGTAGTTCGAAAAATAATCATATTCTATCATACTAATCGTTTGCATAGTATAATATCAGGTTAATAAAACAATAACCAATATTGTGTAAAATTTTAATTAAAATCATACAAGAAAGCGAAAAATAACTTAGCTATTTGAACAGATGTTATTTTACATTATTCACCAAAGAATTCACTGTTTATAATACAAAATTATATTCTTCATCATTGTAAACCACTCGACGGTGCAGTTATTAGACAACATGTAATTATCCTTCTAATCCCATCGTTATCTTTCATTATCAATGAAACGATGTTTTCAAGTACATACTATATAACCGCTACCTGGTAAATTTAATAGCACGTTCGTTCTGTCGTAGGTACATATATGTAAACTTTGTTGATTTTAGTTATTTGATTTAATTTTCTATTTTCTTTCTAAATTGTCACGTATACGTGTAAATGTATACATTTTAAGAAATATTCCTTGAAAGGAACGTTCATACCAACTTGTTTTACGAAAATTAAAATAGGATTAGTATTTAGTACTTATAATATACTACCACTATACTTAGGTACAAACTTTAATAATGTTAATGATAATAATAATACATTTTGGACTTTGGTTATAACACGCGATCATTGTGGTAACGCACGCAAATTATGGGGAAAAACAAGTAATACTTATAATTTATTTTACTGGCATTATTGAGATAGCCGCATACTATTATGTGGCGCCACAGTATCTAAAATCGTCAAATGTATAGTTAGTTCGGTTCAATGACATATTTTTTCATACCTATTTGAATATTTTTTATTACGCTACATACAGAATCAATTTGAACAGTCACAAATTGTTTTAGATTTATCTTTTATTTATTTTTTTTTTACTGTGCAGATAATGATAATGGTTTCAAAAGTTTTTTAATTTATGAAATTCATTTAAATAAATAATGCACCATAATATGTATAACAAACAAAATATAAAATGAATAGTATTATACTATGTTTCCTTTATGATTTCTATAAGCAACACAAGACAAACGTTTACCTAAATTATATGAAAAAGGAAAAAAAAATCCGATAATATTTTTGGTAACGGTCTATTATTATTATTATTATTATTATTATTGATTTTTCGGACAACGTGGGGCCTGGTCGGTCAATCATTATACAATATGATATTACCTAAACACTACATTATAATAAGTAGGTATATTGTACAACGCAATATTATTTTGTTAAAATATATATAATATAATAATGTATATACACGAGCGGATTAAAATTCGAGGTTCAGTCAAAGTTTTCCCACAGGGAAATTAACGTATCGACGCGATTACAACGTTGTTGGATATACGCGCACGCACACATCGTATATGACATAATACATAATATATATATATATATGTGCATTGTACACCCACGTAATACAACGAATTAATTTGACCTACGATCGGCGACAGTTGCTGGCGGTGGCAATCTCGGAAATGAATTGAATTGAATTGGGTGTGCGGCGCGCGCGCGATCGCGCATGCCGTGGGGGAGCGTATAGGGTCCGATAGCAGTGGCAATGTTGTAAGCTATATAGTATATAGGTAATGTATATAATAATGTAGTGTCCTAATTTTGATTATCATAATTCGCACGCAATCGAAAAGCACGAATAATGTTGCCGTTGTTATATTTTTTTTTAGCAATCCCAAAGTACATACGGGTTGAAACGGCTGTAGAACAGAAATATAATAATGAAGGCGAATATGAATTGGTCGATGTATGGTGTACCTAAAATACGTATAATAATAACCTATACCTACTATATAATATTATATGTATAGTATTTTAACGATAAAGATAAAAAATAAAAAAATGAGTACTTAATTACTAATAATACTTAGGTAATGTTAATTGTTTCCCCCACTTGTTTGTGAAACACTACAAATTTATAAAAATGTCTGTAATTAATTTACAAAAGATGAAAAAATAAAATATTAGTTATCTAGATACTTACCATAGCTAGTATTATATTATCTGATTTCTAGGTGATTCACAATAAACACTCATTATCTCGAAAAATATTATCGTGTTCGAAAACATTTGTTTTACATATAGGTGCCCAATATAAACTAACACAAAAATACACTGAAACTATATTGTTTAAAAAAATTATATATGATATAGGTATAGCAGACATTTTTAATATAAAATTAAAAGTATAATTTTGATTAAAATTGAAGTATTATATTTTTCTAAGAATCATAAAATCTAAATTTTGAATTTTAAACTATGTATAGGTAGTGGTTAATTAGTTAGGTACTTAGGTATAATTTAAAAATATAAAGTTTATAGGTAAGTGGAGTTGTAGAACAAAATTGTCGGGGTACTCGTTACGCGTACCGCACTACTCTCTTCTCATCTAAAACTTTAATACCCACCTATTATAGTTATATGTATCTAATTATTTAACTACTTCATTGAAATCCAATACATTTTTATATATCGAAATTCACAGAAAGAATATTCCGCAGCATCGGAAATAAGTAGGTACCTAAATATAATATTAATCACTTCAAATTGTGTAAAAACATAATTATTCAAAAACCCATTTACTTTTTGAAATACATTTTTTGAAATAACCATTAAACATCTTTTTTAAATTATACTTCTAAAAAGTAATCACCACATCGATCGAGCTTAATGTTCGTTAGTACCTATAGGTACACTATAATACGTCTGTTATACGTAATACTTCTAATTTATATAATCTATACATAGGTTGCATTTCAATAATTATACATGTTACTATTATAATCTTGTAAAGTATAATATATTTTACCATAATGGTTGTTAGGTACGTCAACTGTTGAGGATACCTTCAAATAATAAAAACAATTATTGAAATTTATTCATGAAGGGAGCACGTATCTATAAACATTTTTTCTTACAATATAAAAACAAAATTATTGAATGTATTTATCCATTTTTATTTTGTTCATAGTATACAATTCTAGTAATATGTCACCTCGTTTGTTCAGTTTAGTTGAGCGATAAGAAATTTACGTAGTTGTGAATAACTATAAATATATCATAATTTGAATACTACACGGTTGATAGTTGATGACGTCATAACTCACAGCATAAAGTCTTCACTATAGTTCATTTTATTCACGCAACGTATCTTTGATGTAATGATAATAATTTTTTTAAACTATAATCAAGCGTATTGAAAAAAAATTAAGTCTTAAATGTTTTTTACTAAAAAATACTTATGTGATTATTATGATTGATTATTCTTATTTATTTAAATAGAATTCCAATATGATATTAACACAATAAAGGCCAAAACGCTTCGATAGGCTCAATATTTTTTAATTACTAATTTGAATTATATTTACAGAGAAAAAAAACGGGGTTATAAGTATATTACAAGAAGTACAAAATGTACAATACATATACCAACAAATTTGTAATAAAAAAGTAAAAGTAGATACCTATTAATGGATTATTATCATTTAATACAGCTATATTATTTGACCATAACTGAGAAAACAATTCTTTATATAGGTTTACAATTGTACCTGTTTTCCTTTTTCTTGTTAATATTATATATATAAATATTTTGCTATACCTATTATTAAATGTAAATAATATTTATACAAATACGTACAATTCGTTATAAATTATAATAAAACATAATATAGTTTTATTGTTATACAATTATTTGGTGTTAAATATACAGTAATTTTTTTTATGAATTATTAAAATATGGTTTTAAACATTTTTTGGGGATTTGTCTACATCGAATAGACAATGTTTTGATTAATTAAACTTAAACCGATTATTAAACATTATTACACATATAGGCCACAGATAACTCAAAAAAATTCAATATATTACGATCTGATATGGGTACAGATATAAGTAATAAATAAGAGTACCTATATCTTAAAAATTGTGAAGGTACAGAACTTTATTAAAATAAAAATTAAATTTGTCATGGTAAATGTTCAAAAAAAAAAATTATTTCATATTTATTAACAATATTAACTCAGAATTTAAACCAGATTAGGTATACCTATACCTATTACATTCATTCAAAAATTATAAAATTTAAATAACCTAAGTAACATTATTTAGAAAACCTACTTTTCTTACGATTTTCATTTTTTAACAAGAATAAACTTAATTTAATCCCATTTTGCAGTTTATAGGGATAAAATTAGAAGCATTAAAACGGGCGATTTTCATTTTCTTTATTACATATATTGTGTACCTATTAGTTACACTCCATCCAATAAAATAAGATAAGATTTATGTTTTTAGTGTACCTATTTATAACGTATATAATTTGTATGTTCAATAAATTTGTTAAAATAAAAATGTTTTAATGAAATATTAAAACTAGAAGTACCTACCATTAAACTAATTATCTAATTTTAATTTTGAAATATATATCATACAGCCCAAAATTCTGAATAAGTAGGCTATAAAGTATAAATATTAAATGCTTGATAAAACTTAGTAATAAATATAAATTTTTGTTTTCTTCAAATAATATTTATTTTATTTATGATGGAAATACCGATCGGAATTTACAACCACCTCCGGAGATTTTCAACGTAAACATGAACACATGTATTAAACAAAAGTACATTAAATATGTGAGCGTTATGTGGAATCTATATTATCAATAAGTTCGGCTCATTAGTTATACATTTTATTACAGTCAAGTCTTCAAAACTCGAATTTCAAAGGGAATAAAAATAAATTCGACTTATGTATTATTTGAGTTACGCATCTCATTGACAATTTAAAAGTGATAAAATTATGTTAATATTGTAAAGTAGTATTCTACCAGATATTTTTCCCTTGAAAGGAAAATTGTGTCATCATAAATATGTTTTTGGGTACCTATAGTGCAGTGGAAAAATATCTACATATATTATACTATAATACATTTTGTTAAGAATTTTATTTAATTATTTAAGGTTTGTTTTTATTGTTAATTTGAATTTTTATGGCAATATACAAAGAGTTACGAGAATCAGTTTCGCAAGATTATTAGAAAAAAAAATGATATCCCACCCAAAAACATATCTACCTACCATATCTATTTTAAGGGGCAAAAAAAATACGAGTAATCGATCCTCAACTGTATTTTTATTTTTACACATAACTCTTTTTAAACATAAATAAATATTTTTAAGATTATATAATAAAAGCATGAAAAAAAGAGAATATTACTGATAAGAACAAAATATAATAATCCTACTGATATATTCTCACATAAATAGTCGATATAATATTAAATTTACAAGTATTGTTATCTGCTGGACTAAACAACAGTTTTCGGTGTGTGTAAAATCTCTTTAATCGTACAACACTAATTACTGCTAAATACATATCTATTTATTTAGTAAAAACGAAAGTATAATTATGTTTACTTGTAGTAGAAAATATGTTAGGGAACTAACTATTGAACTGAACACCATAATATTAATAATTATCTATTGGTATGACATTACATACATATTATACATAATAATAAATTTTTAGTTATTTAGTACCTACCATTGATATTTTTTAAAAACCACGTATTAAATACGTATTTAACGTCGTATTCAAATATATTATTCATATACTTCAAATATTTCAGATTGATATTCAATTTAATGGCAAAACAACCGTGGTATTGGTAGGTTTTTGTTATTTTAACATTAAAATGGTAACTACATTTTGTGCCTAGTAGGCTTGTTATTTACTAAAAATATATTACATTTGTATACCTAACTGAAAAGAGTGAAAAGAATTGGATATTAATTAATAAAATATAAAAATAACAAACTGATACTTCAAATGTATAAAATTGGTAGAATAATAAGTGTCTTAAAAGTGTTATTAATTATTCACAAATAGTAGTAGGTAACTACCTAATAAAAATCTAATAAATTAAGGTAGCTAAATCATATTAATTATTACATACATTTTATGAAATAAACGGATTTAAATTTGTCCGATCAGAGACTCTTGTTTCGGATACTTGTTTATCTTTACTCACTTCGATGAACAATTTCTTGTAATGTAGTATTCTACTTTATATTTAATTTAAAATGTCACGTATAAACCATTTGCAATTAAAATATAATTCATAGTTGATTTTGGTTTCCTTATAAATATCAAATACTTGTGATTGCTAATTAAATTTTGTCTTGACCATTTCTTTGTTGTTAAACAGACTATTTAGTAATGTGTTAACATTTGCTAATCCATAGGGGTACATTTTACCATTCTAAACATTGGTCCCTTAAAGAAATTATCACCATAGCTAAGTTAGCCCTCTCTTACCTCTCACAGGGAAGATTTAAAACTACGTAGTTTGAATAAATATTGATAACTAAGATACCTAATAGTTGAATAAAAATTGTAAGAATTTAAGATAAATATTGTATTAATGCATTGAACGTTTAAAATGTTGTTTGTTTGTCATTGTGGGGAATGGAAAAATAAATTTTTTTATCAACTTTTATCAAGTATGCCTACTAACTAATTCATTGTTAGTGTTTACTTAATTTTATACGAATTGTGTAAAATTTGGGGTGCTTAGCTGGTTCAAAGTAAGGTTCGAAGAACATAACAAAATGTTCTATAATTATTATAAGACACATTATTAGATGTATATTATCATTATTTATTATAGGACATATAATAGTATTATATCGGTCTACAACTTAAAAGTAATCCTCTTATAGTTATTTTTACTAACTTTTTGAATGTTGTTAAATTTTCGAAACAAGTTTTTCTTAATTTGTTTAACTACTAAACTCTAATCTTAAGTCTAAATATTAAGGTCATAATATTTTCATATACATCAATAGCCGAAACTAGGCAGTATTATAGAGTTACTTATTAATTTGACTACAAAATTAATAATTAATAAAAAGTGTGAGCTAATTATGACATTCCTCAAGAATTAAAACAATTTTTTTTTAGATGAAATAATGTATTGTGAATTAAGTTTATATTTTTATAATACATGTATTAAAAGTATATTTTATTATTTTTATTTAATTATGAAAAGCTTTTTAAAAAAAAACTTTGAAAATGTACCTTACTATTTACCTAAATAAATTATCGATTAAACACATAGGTAATCTACTTAAAATATGATATTAGTGATTAATATAATTAATTATATGATTTTAAATAGGAACGACATAATATATAATATATGTAATGTATACATATATATTGACCTTTTTCGGTTTAATAACAGCAATAAGTAATAATTATTATAATTTTACAATATTAATATACATGTTAGTTTTAAATCAACAAATTAATGCTATGATGTTTGCAGGTTATGGCAATTTGTAATATTATTACGTAATGAGACAAAAAAATTATACTTAATGTTAAAGTATATAATACATAATATAGTATGTATAGTGTATACCCATGTGAATATTTATAATAATATGTTCCCGTTAAAACAAATATACTTGTTTGTTTTTATTTTATGGTTTTATTGTCAGTATTTTTGCTTACCTTACTTTTATGAGGTAGGTATATGTTACTATCAATATTTAATCGTTTTAAACCTTGAATGACCCCATTATTTATTCGATAACTTTGATCACTGCAATGATAGGAGAATAACTTAAATCTTAAAATATATCCTTGTAAAAAGAACAATAAGCAGTTTTAAAATAATGAATAAGTATTTGATTAAATATAAAAATACTACCACATTTGAATTATAAAATAATACGAATATAATATTATGAACCAAAATTTTAAACCCGAAATTAGGTATTAGTGATTCTTGAACTTCCAGTTTTGAAACTAATTTTTACTCATTCATGTTTATAAATACGATGAGTATATCTAAATCTTTTGTATTAGGTACTTATATTACATTACTATTTTGTAGTTACTACTTACTATGTAGCTATTAATTAGGTACGAAACTTATAGATTGGTATCGTCTTCCAATCGCGTTGCATAAAATTATCGCTCGGCTGCCAAGAAAGTAGGAAATTCTTAAATCTAAAATCTAAAAATTTGTCACTGTTATCATAAATTTTTCTCTTTACGTCATCTATTTATAGAAAAACTGATAAAACTTTAAGTTAAAATGTTGTTTTGTATTTTTTTTTAAATTATATTATCGTGTTAGTATGTTGTCGATTTGTCATTACTCATCATTATTTAGTATAAATTGGTGTTAAGTTTACTAACGTTATTTTAGTATATTTTTAAAAAAGTATTTAAATGAGTTAATTACTGCAATATTTAATACTGTCATTCATTTTACAACAAAAATAAATCTTTAAAACAAATGAAATGTGTGACAATGTTCAGAATAATTAAGGACCTTTAGGAAATCATCTTATATTTTTGTTGATTCACGTGTAATTTTCAAATATTAATATCAATAATTAATACCTCTAATACAAAATTATAAACAATGAACTACTAATATTTACTTTAATTTGAAAAATTTGTAACTGTACGTAGAAAAAATCATCATGCGACGGATGGTTGACTGATGGCCTAGAACAGGTGGCCGATAACTATTTTAAGTCATGGCATCGGGACGATACCAAAAATGTATCTTTTTTGTAATTTATATTATAGTTTCTAGGTAAATTATATAATATCATTTATTAACCATTATTTGTAATATTTTAAATAAATAAAATCTTTGTAAAAATAGTGATATAATATTGTAATATTGTTTAGAATTAACGGAATGAATATAGCACCAAAAAAAACGATTCGTAGGGTCATCACAGATTATTCGAATACCTATAATATTCTTATCGGTAATATTGTAGGTTGAACAAATTTTATCGTTGTCAAAAATAAATCTCATTTAGGTACTATAAATTATAATATAAGTGGTTATTAAGATACAGACTACCGTGACTATAAAATATGATAATATATGAAATATTTATAAAAATGTATGTTTTATTAAAAAAATTAGGGAACTCGCTCTACTGTATAGTAGGTATCCAATGTAACTCGTCATAGAGTTGATGTCTGTATCGGGAAATGGGGACAAATAATTTTTGAATTCAATGATAAAAAAAGAACAATTCTGAGCGGAAGACGGTTTAGTAATTTATTTTTCTATAAGTAATACGTAGGTTGTACTAATTTTGGCCAAAAATAAATAAACAAATTGCATATATCATATAATATTACTAACTGATATTAACTTATAAGGCAATACTGACGTACCTCAGAACTGTTGTGTGAATAGGTTTGTAGTATAAATTGCTTAAAACAAATCTGAATATTTTGAAAATTTTATCGTGTATAGAAATAATAATATGCTATGTACGCAATGGTGAAAAGTTTCAAATCCCTATAATTAATATTTTTTAAATCACGATAAAATATCTAAAATTGCACTTATTTACACTATTTGATAAAATTATTTTTGCTGCTTGCTAGTTTTCAAAATGTTATATCAAGTCAACAACTAAAAATTTTTATAAAAATAAAAAAAAAAAATTATAGTTGGTACCTACAATTTGTATTTAATTTTAATTCTAAACCAAGGACGTGAAACGTTATAATTTTGTTACTTCCTTAAGGAGGGTTACCCTTAAAACAAGTTAAATAACACATATATCATTGTAAAATCAATCTAAAACGCAACATTCAAATTCCGACTTAGGTATTTAGTATTTACTTATTGAGAAGAATCGCCCTTTCCCCTTTTAATGGCAGAAATCTTTTAAAAGTATGTTACCAGGTGACTGAATTATAGACATATAATAGGCAAGCGTCAAGCGCCATGATACAAAACCACAATTAGATTCTAGATCTAGGTAGAATGAGTGTACACTGATCATATTACTAATATACATAATAATATGTCAATTTGTATATAATATAATTGTGTAATTCATAAATATTCATTCATTTTCTCTATGTTTTGGCAGACTGATGCAAAAATGGTGTTGGATGTAATTCAAAGGATGGAAGATACTGAACCATTCTCGGAAGAATTGCTGACTGCTATGAAGAGACTGTGGGCCGATCCTGGCGTGCAAATGTGCTTTTCTCGGTCAAATGAATATCAGCTCAACGATTCTGCTAAATAGTAATTTGATATATTGATTTAAATTATTAAATGACCACAGGTAGTTGGTACATATAACTCTAAGATCAATCATTAGAGCTCACAATTTGCCAAAAAAAAAAAAAAAACAATCAAAACATTTATATATCAATAAATTAAAATATATTATGATTACCTAGAATGGTTTTCATAGAATACATTTATTATCAAATCAATACCAAGGAACCATCTTTGTGTGACTGTGTACGACTTTGTGTCCAAGCCAGGGGTACTTAATTGGCTGTATTATGTATATAGAATATTGATATCAACTGTTTAATAGTTATCGAAACTATATGAATACATCAGACTAATTAGTATTAATAAATACATAATAATGTTGTTAAATATTTTGAAATAATTGATAGATACTTTTATAACTTATAAGTTTTCATACAACAAGAATATGTATTAACATTTCAGTTTAAACTGTCATCCTATCCATAGGTATTTAAAACATTTAAGATCAAACCAGTGTTATAGAATTTAATATTTTATACATTTAAAACATTTAATCAAGAAATTTTTTTATTGCGAATTGGTTTCTTAATCTATTGTTACATTTGTATACACAAAATATTAATGTTATTGATATTGGAAATTGTTTTCACACTAAGTTTGAATTTAATGTGATTTCCTACGTGTTGTAATAAATTAATTTTAAAATATTTCTTATTTTCTACCGTAATTTGCAAGAAATCGGTTAATATTCTTACCTCATTTAGAAACATCTAAGTACTAAAAATGACTTATTTCTTACCAATTAAATTTTTAATCGTTCTAAAATAAGATAGTAAAACTCCATAATATTTACCTATTTGATAAATCGTTTGAATGCGAATAAATATTGTATTATGCATAATTGTATAAATAAAAAAACAATAGAAATAATTTACACATTCATTAATCATTATTCATTATGATAGGTTGCATGTATCGTTCTACGTTATAGACTATTTCAAAATAGATAAACGAATGTATAAAGTCTAACTAGAAATAATTTGCATTTTATTTAAAATATGTTAAACACGTGTATAATATTGAACTTTAAATATTTATCTTCCGGTGAATTATTATAATAATTACAGTGGATCTCTATTGGGGTTTTCCCATGTATACATTTTAAATTTTCATTCATCACTCGCTCACTTCGCTGACTTCTAATTTTCAGACTAGATCCAAATTAATCGACCAATTATTATAGCATTTGGTATCGTTTACCATTCCTTTAGAAAGCTGAGGAGGATTTCAGATTTCATTTGTTTACTTTCGAAAAACGTTGACGTGATTCTTTCGAGGAGCCGCAGCACAGCAGCTGCCATTCTGTTTGAGCTCAATATTGGATATAGGGGTGTACGGTTAGTTTAGTTGCTAGTCGGGCGTGGTCCTCGATGACGTCACTGGATCGATACCACCACCACCACCGCCGTGCAACTGAGGAAACGGAATAGGTGCACGAACGAAAAAAAAACCATTACCGTACTTACCTGTTTCAGATAACATCTACTTTAACGTAATTTAAAAAATACACTTACATAAACTACATTTTTTTGAACTTTGTAAAAAATTTACTATTTTTGCAGAGAAAATTAACTAACGGTCTTTAAATTAACTGTATTATTTAAATCAACTTAATCATGGCCATCAACACCGCTTCCTATTATATTATTATTTTTAATACACACGTGTATATTACACCACAATAAATTATTAAAAAGTAAAAAAATAAAAAATTATAAAATTATTATACTGCGTTTCAAAAAGAGTAAATTTTATAATATTAGTTAGGTATGTAATAAATAATAATTAATAACTAACAATGGATAAAATATACCTAATAAAATAAATGTATACGTCTATTATAAACTATTTGGATGTACCTACATTGAATACAATAATTATGTTTATTATTCAATTTAGAAGTACATAATATTGAAAACGCTGATCACCTGACATCTGTTCTAATCACAGTGTCCGTTGACAATTTAAAAATCCAAAACCCAGATATTTTCTAAATGTGTTTATGAGATAGGATTTATATATTATTATTTATTTATATTAAATGAAAGTAATTCGTAATATATTATAATAATTAATAAGTATTTAACTTCAATTGGTATGTTCAGTAACAATCAATCCAATATCTGTTTATTTTTCTTCATAAGCTTTATTCAAATTGTTTGTACTACGTAATAAATATGGACGTTTTAACAGTAAACTAAATAATAGTTTCAAAAGAAAAAGTACACTTGTCACAAATAAGAACTACCTACCTATATTTTTATTTTGAGTATTATTTTATTTAAGGTACAATGATAGGTAACTATACCATGCAATGGAGGTCATAATGATCATATTAGTGATTGCTTATTTTATTTGCTATATAACATGTTATAATATGTTATATATTCACAATCCACAACTTACGCGTTATCATGAATCCAATCTACTAAAATATATTTAGTCGTACATTTAATATTAGTTTCAAGTTCAATATTTATACATCTTATATTTATAACTATTAACTATTTTTATATTGTTTCATATTCCACACGAGTGGGTAGTAATAACTGTAATTTTTGTTTAGTTTTCTGGACGATTTGGATAGGTTAGGGTCCAAAGATTACCAGCCTACAGAACAGGATATATTGCGTACCAGAGTAAAAACCACTGGTATTGTAGAAGTGCATTTTTCATTTAAAAACCTTAATTTCAAGTGAGTATAAGTTTTTGATGTTATTCAGTATTTTGAATACTTAAAATATTAATTTTTATTTCATATTATCACAGATTGTTTGACGTTGGTGGTCAGCGATCAGAAAGGAAAAAGTGGATTCATTGCTTCGAAGATGTCACGGCGATCATATTTTGTGTTGCCATGTCAGAGTACGATCAAGTGCTCCACGAAGACGAAACAACGGTAAATACTCAATATCCAAAATGTTATAGACTATTTCTTATTTATATTGATTTGGACTGATGAAAAAAATAAAATAGAGACTGTGACATACACGCACACAAACATAAACGAGATCATTAATAAATTGTCACATCCATAATAGTAATCGTGTGATGGCCACATTGGCACTAATTGAACTTTGGCCCCCTCGTCATAGTCAACCAAAAGATATTTTAGGCCAATTAAAATTTTAACCGTTGCAGTTGTAGATGACTCCTCAGTCTATCCCACCTGATGTCGATATTAGGTACTTAAATTTCCGTCTTCTCATTGTTTTAAGATCTAAGATCTTAAATCCAGGATAATTATAATCTATTGGCATGTATCTATTAAATTAAGGATATTTAAAGTGGCACCTTGTATAGAAATTGGATGAATGCAGTTAATCACGAACTGAGTATTTCGTTATGGAGGTTTGGGATACTATACGAACAAAATTTTATTCAGTGTGTATTTACATTTAACACCATTTATGTATTTTATTTGGACTAGGTTAGAGATTTATAGAGGTTTCTTGGTGTCATTTACAGTCGTATAAATGTTTGAAAAGTTCGTACAAAATAAAGGTCAAGTGCCTTGAATTTTAACAGACCATCCATCAGATGAAATATAATTTTGTTAAATTTAACGTTTAATGTTCCAATGCGAAATAAGATCTGATATCCGAATCAGTTTCTTGGATTTCGTAAAAACTTGTAGATATAATTTGCTTTTCATAACTCATGCCATTACCATGAAACGTTTACGAACTTTTTCCTTTTATCTTAAAACGTATATACTCTCTATTACTTATTGGTTTCCATTCCGAAATTAAAACCATAAATAAATAAATACATAACCTAGTTTTTCGATGTACGCATATTATAATCTACATCACTGGCGACTAATTACCCATTACTAAAAACCATTTAAATAATAGCGATGCACCACCTACACCGGAATCTTCGTATACATGTGCCCAGTCGCCCAGATATTGTATATGCATGGCATTTTGTTTATGTGTACGCTTCCACATAAATATATTATACATATATACATATACCTATTATATATACATGAAGATCTTATCTCCGACACTAGCGCTGGTCGTCGTCAAGGCAACACTACTCCGATCGATACAACCTCTCTCTGATACCCACACCGTCCCTACACAAACGGTCAACCTTTAAACTATATATACATAACTACTATATACTGCTTAACTGAAATACTTATATACCTAGTATTTAATATACTCTTACAAAAATAATTATATTCATTAATAGCAAAATTATGGTAAATCATTTTTTTTAAACCTACTCTATGATAATTAGCTACGTGATAATTCATCTAATATTACGATATCACATTGAATTTGATAAAAAAAAATTATTATTAAAATAAAAGTACCTATATGTATAATATGTATAATTACGCGTTCAGAATATAAAACGAAATAATAAACTGAACTTACAGTCGTTAAATGTTTAACATAATGTTTTTGAATTTTATTTATCATAATATATTTGTTTCCTTTTTTAAAATTGTGTTAAGTTACTATTTTTAATTTATACAATTATATTACTTCCGAAAATTAACCAGCAAATATGTGATGGTTAAATAATGAAAGCAAAAATTATTTTCTTAAAATTATAGTCAGCCATATAAATAGACATAGGATTTATTAAGGTTATTTAAAAATGAAACACCCAATAAAAATGTATTTACTAAACATAATAAAATACAATTTTTTGGTAGACTTTGAATATAGGTATTAAATTCTATTACAATTATTATGCTATAATTAAATTTAAATTTATATATTTTACTAGTAGTTAATTGGTAGGTATATTCTGATAGACATGTATAACTGTATTACTGATAATATATGATTTTTAAATATTTCTGTGAACAACAAAGTTTTAGTTATTATAATTATGGAAAACTAATATAGTACTGAGTATCCAAAAATACTTGAATTTAAAAATCTCAATTTTATATAAATCGTGATAATATACATTTTTAAGTTATGAATTATAAATTTAAAAAAATAACACCAACAAAATACATCCTCCAAGTATATCATAGGCCAATTGAATATATTCTGTATAAATATGACAAAATTATTTTAGTTTCTACAAAGAATTTGATTTAAATTATATTAATATTTAATAAAAACGGAAACTGGTTATAAATCACATGACTATTAACATCAAATCTTCCGATTGGAAAAATAATTTGATTTATTTTACAATATCTATAGCAATAACGAAAATATATAACTAATAAAATATTTAATAGATAAAAATACCAAATTCATTACCTTGTATATCTTTCTACGACATAACAACAACAATATAACTTTAAGTACTGACCTATAAACACAAGTAAATAAAATGATGGGGCAGTGCTCCGCTTTAACTGTCAAAAATGACATCCTAAGCGCTCACATAATCACCATTAAAAAGAAAATTATTTCAACTGTTGGAGCTTCTCCAAATATTATATTACAACAAAGTTCTTTATAAATTAAAAAATAATATAATGGATTTTTGTCCAAAATAACGTATCAACAAGTACGTATTAAAGCATTTTAATAGCGCTTGCGTAGAATGTAGATTGCTTATTTTAACTTAACATGTTCATGACATGCTAATGCTGATATTTTTAATAAATTAAAATAAAACTATAAACCTGAATTGTTGCATAAACTTAAATACTGTTTTAGCGATTAGCATTTTTAATTTCAATATATTATGCAACACATCTTCTAATTCATTAAATAATATATAGGGTACCTACACAAGTTTAAAAACCTCAAACGTAATATTAAGAAATTTGAATTAGTTAACCTATTATTATTTCAAATTTGAACATAGTATTCAGTGCATGTTATATTGTTTGTTTATTTTGAATTTTAAAAATATATAATTCAAATATTATTTATTTCTGCGTCTGAGTTCCGTGTTTCTGTGCCAATAAAATTCTTATTACCGATTTCGATCAGGAAAAAATAACTGAAAATAAGTATTTTAAAGTAGTACATAAAAATTTTAGTTAGGGCATCTATACCGTAAACAATTGGATACTTGTAAACCTTGAATTGTATACTATAACGATTGGAATCGACTATTTTTGGTTAAGCTACGTTAATAGCAGGATGTATGGTTTTTTTCAAAGCTTGCGTTAATAGTTTGTGATGAAAATCGTAGTCGAATCTTATCCCACACTCGACTGTTGAAAACGTAAAAGCTTGTGACAAGTACTTTTTACCTTGTCCGGTGCGGCCAAAAGATAACAAGTAGGTAAATGACTGTTGTTTGAACAACAAAGCTCTATCGATTAAAATATATTATTTATTTTACTCATATATTATGCGAGAAGATTGTGCTACGTTAACACACGGAAATCAATATAATTCAACAATGTGCGTTTTTAAATCATTTACAACTTTCAAATGTTCATTGGGGCATTGTAATAATTACGATATATTGTTTTTAAAGTAGGTGGACACAATATTGTTGGTTGTAAGCAAGTTTGCAGGTAGCACAAAAGACCTTTGCGTTATTGATATTTTTAAAATCAACATCATTATTCATTAGATTTAGACGTAATTTTTTACATACATGATTGGAGAGTTCTTTATAAACTAATTTGGCAGGGTTTTGAAATAATATGATACGTTTATTGTTATAGTTACCTAAGAATACCACCTAAAAATAAATAATTCTTTGGTTTTATTGTGCATTCTGAGTTCTGTTGGTGCTTTAAATTATAAAAAAAAAAAATGCTTTATTTTGTCATAATTTGAAAAATATTTTTAATGTTGACATAATGACACCAAGACCAAGGATTATATTTTTGTAAAATCTCCAATTAGGTACCTATTATTTTAGTATATATTATACTGTTGTTTTTACACGGTTTTATTTTTGCCAAGATTCTGGCGTTAATATCGTGATTTTAAATCATATTGTAATCTACGAGATTTTAATTAATTTTTAATAATTCAGGGTTTTGCTTTTATCCGTCTTATGTTATATATTATATTCTAATTTAACTTTAAAGTTTATACAAATAATTGGTTGTTACACGTACAACTTAATAATTACGACTGAAAAGTTAAAATTTTGTGGTTTAATAATTAGATTATTTTATATATACAATAAATAATAACGAAAATAAAATTGAACTTTTTAACTATTATACGTACTATTACATTGCAAATATAATTTATAAATTACATAATTACTTAATTAATGATAATAACAGATATTGAATAAAAAAACATTTAAATATTAGATATAATTTACAATTTATTTATGAGGTGAGTTTCTGATACCTATGAACTGGATAAGCTTGGAGGCATTGATTGGTTCAGGGTTGAATATTTTATTTAGGTGATCGGGTATTTGGAATTGTCTTCTTATGTTTAACTGTAAGGGAGACCCCGCACAGCACGAACAAATAGGGGGGGGGGGGTCTTCTTTCTTCATTAAAAGTGAGGGAGTAAGGTGGGTGTGTCCTATCCTAAGATGGTTGATGGAGGTCTCTTGTTTTCTTGTGGTGTTGTCAGGGAAGAGAAAGGTTGAACAGATTTTTAATTTTGTTTAGTTTGGTGGGCAGTTCATTCCATTACATTTCATACTTCTGTAAGTTACCACCTTAAATTACTCTCTTTAAATCGTTGTAGGAGAATATAGGGGAGATGAGAGCATCTGGGGATGAATGTGCTAGTTTGACGGGTATATCAGATTGTTTTTTGCTATCTTTATTACAGTGGCCAAGTACCTATATGTAATATTTTTGCCTACAAATTGTTGTGCTATGATATAGATGTTTTGAATTTTCCTGACGATGTCAGAAGTGGTGTAATGATTTTGGAGGCTATAAAGGAGAAGGAAGTTCCTAAATAGTGTGATATTGTTGTTGTATACTTTAGAAATAATGTACTTAATAGCTTTACATTTGTTGTCTATTTAGACAAAGCTTTTGTTTATAGTTTCCATTTAAATGTGGTTCCTTCGCATTTGACTGCCATCCTAAACCACCCTTCGATGAGGTATCCATGCATATACGAATTTGTGAATAAGCGAGTGAACAATTTTCATTGAATAAATTTCTATCAAATTGATGGGAATTGATGTTGTTCAAGATTAATATTAATATGCTGTATTGCCATGATGGGCAAAAGAAGGTTTCAAATGAAATTAGGTTTTAAGATCGTATTTTATATATTATTATGTATTGTTGAAATTATATTTTAGGCTATGTATTAAGCCTTAAGAGGAACTTGACATTCTTGCTGCTGAGTATAAAAACCTTATGTATTTTGAAAAAGGTTTGTGATTGGGATCCCCATATGAGGTGTGAGCGAGAGTTTTAATGATGTTGAGTCTTGAAGAAGTAGAGTTCTCTGAATTTAGGATTCAAGGGGTCCATGAAGCTTTATGGTTAAAAATTACACCTAGTATTTTAACTTTATGATGGTTTTCAATTATGTGGTTCCCGATGTTAACATGAATTTTATTTAGTCTTAGAATCTGAGCGGAGTAAAAGTATGTATTGATTTTACAACGATGGTGTTTAATTTTTCTGTCTGTCTGTTTTCTACCTATAACAACGAAAAAAGTGTACTTAAACAGAACATTAATTATTTATGAGCTTTTGAACTTATAATTTTTAAGATTTTAATATTCAGAGGTAAATTATTGATCGATTTTTCATATTTTGTAGTATTACTAAAGCAAATAACCGTAGACTCTTGACATTATCACCCAATTTTTATATTCGCATTTTTCATGCATTGTACAATTTTCAAACAAATTTGACTCTTTTTGAGCTATTTATATTCAAATTGTGTAGCTATTTTTTAGTTCGGAATTCATAAAATGTTTTCTTTTCATAGCTAACATAGGGAATTTTAATAGAAGATTCCCAACAAGTTTTTCTACCTCTATCAAAAAAAAAGAGTTTACCGAAAATTCACGCTTTTTATAGCTATGAGATAATTTAGATTTTTATAATTTTTTTCAACTATAAAATTGATTATTTATATAATAAATTATGATATAACGTCTCCGCTCAGAATTGATTTTCGTATACATTGATTTATTATTGAATTCAAATATAACATATCCATTACAATGACATGCTCAACAACTACTGTGCAGCAGAGCGGTACCAACTTTTCATCTTTTTTTGGTTAGTAACTATGTGAAAATTGTTTTCTGGGGAAATGCAAGAAACCGGATGTTTTTGACCAAGACATGAGTTTATTCGTCGAATCTTGTAGTATCTGTTAAATAGAATTAATGTTTGTATTGCGGCAGAGAATAGAAAAGTCATATGGGTGTGTTTGAGACTGTTATTTCTTCAGATATATTGTTAATAGCGATCAGAATAATTTTACGAAAATGGTAGAACCTTATGGGACTCCATTTTCTTGGAATAAGTGTCGGATCATGTGTTGGGTGTTTTTACTTAAAAGGTGCGATGTGAAGGTTTGAGCAAGTTCATCATTACTATACGTATTTGTATTGCATATAGATACATTTTACTAGTTTTATACAGTTAGGTAGTTAGATATAGGGACTGCATCTATATTCGTGGTAGCCAGTAGCCTGGTAAAATATGTAGATATATTTCGGATGAACGTTGACTAAATAACATAATAAAGGCTGTGATTCAGCTGGAAACCAATTAGACGTTTGACGCTTTAACGGATTTATGCAACAAACCGACCATATTTTATAATTTGATACATGACTTTGATAGGTGAAAACAATGATTTCTACGTTTTATAAATAATAATCAAATAACCGGAAACGGTAATAGGATATCCATTTTAACGGACAGAATTAGATACCTATAAGCTCCTACTGATTTTAATATTACAGCAATTGAAATTGCTCCAAGTTTAATAATATTAATATTTTTTTAGAACCGGATGCAAGAGAGTTTAAAGCTTTTTGATTCAATCTGCAACAATAAATGGTTCACCGACACGTCCATCATATTGTTCCTGAACAAAAAGGACTTGTTCGAAGAGAAAATCAAGAAATCGCCGCTCACAATATGTTTCCCGGAATACGCGGGTGCGTTAAACTATGTATACTAGTATTATAATTATATTTTAGTTAACCAGCACGGCAGCACAATTAATACAATTTTTATATTTCAATATTAATGACACCGGTCGTCAATGATTGTTGACAGCTAAGTATCGATAAAATAAAAACTTTTCCATTACGATCTTCTGGTGCGATCAGCACATTTTACCAATTTTTTTTCCTGGTCAATTAAACAAATAAACATCATCCCAATCTTCATTCTTCAGTGAATTCTAAAAATATTGTTATACTTTTTTTCAAACTGACTATGAGCGCGCTGCAAAATGTATACAGAACGTTCATCTGTCACACCTCCGAGGCGTGTATATGTAAGCACTACCCCGATAATGAATAAAAATCCATTTTCCTGCAGCGTTTTCAATATTTAATTTAACGTTTTTAACTATTTAGGTGTGCCATGTGATAGAGAATGTTCTCTTAGACTACGATATTATTCTTCTGTATATTTTAAAAATGAATGGAATATTATTAAAAGTTATCTTCTACCAATATTTCTTGTAGGTACAAAAATTTTAAATTGTCTCTACGCCTCCTCTTACTGCGCATCCTGCATCCTGCTTGGCCGCCGCCGCCCGCTAAAATGTCTGCGGGTGTGACCTAATATTATAATATCGTTATAACTGTCTTATCGATAAATGTATTTATTGCAATTTTCCGTCTGGTTCTGCAGGTGCCCAAGAGTATGGAGAAGCCGCTGCCTATATCCAGGCGCAGTTCGAGGCAAAGAACAAATCGACCACCAAAGAGATTTACTGTCACATGACGTGTGCGACGGATACCAACAACATACAGTTTGTGTTCGACGCGGTCACAGATGTTATCATCGCCAACAACCTTAGAGGATGCGGACTGTATTAGATCACACCGCCGCGCCGTACAAGCAGTTTACACGCGTTAAAGGTCCGTCAACCGATTATTATGGTGGCAATTGTTACCGCGTTAACTGTTTGGCTTTTATCGTGCCTACCTAACATCGCTGCTTAGCGTCGCATCCGATCTAATCCAAAAACCTACAGATTCCCGGCCACCACGGCCCTCGAGTACCATCACCATGACACCTTGCAATATAGATTAATATTGGAGCAATACCTGTTAACCGATTAATCTTCTATTTTTATAATAATACATATATTCGTCATGGCCATTAATTGTTGTTATCTGCCCAGACCGTCGAGCAAACTGTCTTGAACGTGCAAACGCTTAAACACACACAATTATAAAAAAAACTTTTTATTTTTTAAATTTAAGAAATCAACCCCTGAAACATATTGAGTATAGTATGTGTCTTTATTTCGACAGACAACAGTATGTACATGTACAAATGCCATTATGAAAACTTTCATCATACACCTGCGATAAAATATTGTTTTATTGTAATTATTATAAAAAATAGTACCTGTGTCTTTAGTCTGTGCTATCTGTTTGATTCGTACATTTCTTTCAAAATATGCTATGTCTGAATTGAACATAATTGATAAGTAATGAATAAACACATTTATTAGATATTTCCCTAGTATTCCTCTTATTATGATACTCAATAGTCCGTGTATCTAATGTTATTTGTAGTTATTTTCTGTTATCTACTGAACAATAGGTTAATATTATTTTTCTATAATAATTTTTGAAGACCATTGTTTATAAATTATTTAACCAAATTTTTGATACTTAATTTTAAATTTCATAATTTCTAGTCTTATAATAATTTTTATGTCAGTAAAACATACTTAGCAGAGCTTACTGAAGTAAAGATATTTAAGTTAGTACATTAAATACATTTGAAAACTAAAAATAAATAATAAAGACTGTAGGCATTTGATATATTGCTTTTTAGTGTATATAAATTCAATTTTTAGTTAACTCGACATTATTTCCTAAAACATTAATACAACCAATTTGTTTTTAACTAATTAAAATTCATTTTTAAATTAATAATATTTTTATTCATTATACTGGCACCTATTTATATTTTTAAATTAAGACATAAAATAGTTTTAATTTTAAATTGAGTTGTATTATATTAAAAACTCATAAATCTATAATAATCATTACTTGTTTCTATTAACTATCATTGAGTCAATTTTACTACACATAATTAATACCAATATATTATATTAATTAAAAATTCATTAAACATTATTTTAGTTGTTTCAATTAGCATACCTTACCAATTTTTATGTTTACAGGTTTGATTTTAAGTACATGAAATTCAATGCACACATTTCCAAAATGGCCAGTTTCGGTGTTCATGTTAATTTAAGGCGACGCATCGTACAATATGAAAATACACATACGCACACATATTACTAAAAAAAATGTACCATAAACGTGTTACCTATCCTTTTTATTTTATTTTATTTTAATTTTAAAATTAGCTTAAAAATATATTCGGATATTATATTTAAAAAAGAATAGGTATAATGTTATATAAAGTTTTCATTTCAATAATTTTATAAAATAAACAATATAAAATATTATCTATATATTATAATTTTTTTTTATCAGAACAAATTTGTATCAATTGAGAAAATGGGTATAAAAAAAATCATGTATATGATAAACCAATTCATATGCTTAATATTGCACAGTAGTTTACTTAACAATTTTAACAATTTTAAATTCAAATAAGTATATACTTAAACAATATACGTGAGGACCAAACGTAAACAAATTAAATTTTGACTAACGAACAAAATCAGACTTGAAAAAATCTTAAAACAATTTGCGCACAATTTTCAACTGTCAATACAATAATCAAATATTATAATCAAACCAGCATATCGTTAAACCGCTATGACTCATGAGTATTTAATGAAAATTCTTCAGTGCCTATTATTATTTAATTATAATAATTCAAAAATAAATTAAAATTGTTGTAAAAATTTAATTAAATAGACATAATATTCTAGCATTGAAATTCTATACATTATATAGACAAATTTTGTTTTCTGTGTAAATATAAAAAAAAAGCGTAGAATAGATTTGTTTAGCTTTTAATCACTTAAATTTAATTATATACGAAACTTAATTTAGGACAGTAAATGTGAATACAAAATTTACACATTATAATTATTATTACTATAACTAATTGTACTACGGCACAGTGATTTTTATTCAATGTTTTATTCAAACCAATTTTTTTAAATTGTTTACATTAAAAATAATTAAGAATAAAATTACAATACATTGTTATTAAGGCTTGGCAGAAACAATTAAACATGAAGCCCACTTTTTATGTAAGTGTAAATATAATTTTTTTGGAGTTTAACAAAAAATAAAAATAAAAAAATCCATGAGTATAATCACTTTTTCCCATTTTGTACAAATCTTGTTTCCTCTCCCTATAAAACAAATAGAGCGAGGAACTAATGATCATATTACATTGTTTCACATTGAAGTTGTTGGTTCTTATTGAGTGCAAAATTACATAAAATTATGTCTAGGTATTCATTTACCCATTTTTGTTTTTATGTATTTATGTTTTTTTTATTTATTTTTTTTAGTATTATATTATAGGTTTATTTTGTACAAATGTTTAAAAAGAAAATCCTTGTAAACAAATTCTGTTCTAGTCATAGACATTTATATTTACAAAATTATTACTAAATATTATAAAATAATAAGAATAATTACTACTTATATTAATAACAATAAAATTGTCTCCGTACAAGGTTGGACATCGTTATCTTTATAATTTATTATAATGTGTTTGATTGAATTATTATTAAAAAAAAAAAAAAAAAAGTTAGTTTTTACTAAATTATTGCATTCATATTTCCATTCCAAACATCTAGTTCTAGTATAATAGTTACAAGGTAAATGTTATGGGTATTAACTATTAAACATCAAAAATGTCACAATTTATCAGTGATAGTAATGAATACAAACACCATAAAGATTTTTTGACTTTATTTTTAGGTATATAATATCTGGGCACCATAATAATGGTCTAGTTGGGATCATGGTCTACATTTTGTATATCTCTATATATATTATAGTTATAAATGAATATAATGTGTGTGATATATTTATTAAATATTTCTTATAGACATGTTGCATTAAGGGGTTGAAAAATTTAAGTTTAACGGCACTTTTGATGTTTGTCTGAAATTGCATTACGATTTGAATAGCTTTTTTGAATGGTTTAATTCGATAGGTGTGTCGTTAAATTTTAATAAATGTAAGGTTAAGTTTTTTTTTTTTTTTTATTCGTGTCAGGGAGATATAGGTTTTGCCTGGGTTTGGAAGAATTAGCCGGTGTTTCGAAAATACCGGTACTAGGGGACACCGCGTAGAGGTTTCTTCCTTGTCCCCCAAGGTTAAGTATGTTAATATGTTATACTTTAAAGCAGTGTTTCCCAATTTCTTTTACTCTAGGAATCTACAGAAACTCATTTTGTGGAACCGGCAATTTTTACATATTTCTATTATAGTACCTAACTCACAAAAAGTCATCAATATATATATATAAAAAAAAAACAATTCAGAAAATTAGAGTATGGTGATCTTTAACTTATAAAATATACACAATATCTGGTTTTTATATTGTGCACTACAATGAAATATGTGTACACCTAAAATAACCTATAATATTGACCTTTAACAACAGCCTGGAGCGTAGGCATCACATTGGATTGGTAAATTTGTAGATTGTAGAGCTTTGAAGTTTTTTATTGCTATGAGATTGGCAAAGATTTTTAAGCAAGAGAAAACAATTATAATAGATTCTCCCACTTTAATCTCACTAATCTTATTATTAACTTCAAAGTTTCACAGTTTAATACCCGTTCCAAGTGCCCTTCTACACTCATGTATGATGTATGCAACACAAATATCTATCTACAAAGCTTTTCTGAAAACTAGAAATTTTTTACTTGCGAAATTTATACCATATAGGTACCAAAGATATAATGTTATAGCAATTCATTAACTGGTAACCGTTCGAAAACATGCAAATATCGGTCCAAAGATCAAAGGTAATAAAAATAAAAAATAAAGATTGTGATATCAACCCAACGAGTAAATTAGTAAAAAAAAGTAGGTATGTACCTACTTATAACATATTATAATAAGCTAGAAGGTTATAGCATTTATATTATACTAGCTGATCCCATACGCACTTTGCGTCTTCGTTGCCCATAAAAAAAATTGTGATTGTTCAACTCCTATTTGCTTTAGGGTTGGGCCTACCGGGTCCAATAATTGTGAATCTAAATCATCCAGGGAACCAGTCAATAAATACAAAAAATTTCATCAAAATCGGTTCATTCGTTTAGCAATGCATAAATGACATACAGCAGACATTAATGTATAGGTACATAGTCATTTATATATATGGCAGTGGCGTATTTGAGGGGGGCAACAGGGGCATTTGCCCCCCCCCCTCCCCGAGACTTTTTTTTACACAAAATACGTACGTTAACGCTGAGCTATTATTAAAAGTAAAATTTCATTATTATGCGTATTGCGTATTATGACTAGGCTTACTCACCTATCATGCGTTCCCACCAAATATACGGTACCCAGTTTTGAAACTACAATAGAAACCATTTCTAACATAGGTGCCATATTCTGTGTTACAATCACGGTTTTAGATTAGCTTACAATCATAGATAATAAAGAAAAATAGTTGTAATCAATATCAATTAATCTTCAATGTCTGACATAATAGAAATTCTGACCAATATATCAAAATGGAATGAATTAGATTCATCATCTAAGACTAAAGCCAAAACTCTTTTAACAGCTATTGTACATGTGAATTTATAATTTCAATTAATGCCTTATCTAACATATTATGTGTAACAGCTCCTATAAGTAGAATACTTCAAGGCATTGACAATGATGTATTAGCTGCATTTGAATGTATTCAAAATGTAGTAACTATTTTGGAAAATTTGCGTACAAATTGTGATACAGTATTTAAGCAAATATTTGAAGAGAGCTGTTCATTAATGAAAAACTTTGAAATTGAAGTAAAAACTCCAAGGTTATCTAAACGTCAAACTCAACGTTCTAATCACCCATCTGAAACTACTGAAGATTTTTATAGGGTGTCTCTATTCATACCATTGGTGGAAAATGTATTAGAAGATTTAAAGTTACGGTTTTTAAGTTAAACAAAACCAGACAGTAATAATTTTGAGTCAACTCTTATCTTTAAGGGCAACGAAGTGCACGGGTTCAGCTAGTAATATTATATATACATAATGGCCATATGACATTATATTAATATTATTGTATAGTAAGTATATTAAGTACCTAACCTATGTAGAATTATTAATCAGAAGTTTGCCAAAATGGAATAGGTACTGTTTTGTTTTTGCACCTTTAAAATGCTATTTAACTGAAAATTAAATTTATCAATTTACTAATTAAAATATAAGAAAGTTAAATTTTATATTCTATACAATGTATAATTTGAAGTGTTGTAGAAGTCCCGGTAATTTTGTATTATCGTCATCACTCATAATCAGTCTCCCGCATATTGAACAGGTAGGTACAACTGTACAAATTTACATTTATTGAATATTTTATATTAATTTTCATTGGCACATATATTACAATTACAATCGCCATTACTTTAAAAGTTTAAAATGTAATAACATATTAAATAAATAATAATTTTTATTTAATGATGATTCCGAACCATTTTAAAAGTAAATTGTATGGTTTATTAGTTTATCATCTATAGTAATTTGAATTAAGTACCTACCTATAGGCTATAATTAACTATACGTCCTACGCTATGCCACTACATACAAATATTTAATAATACATGGGTAGATATGTTAAACAAATATAATAAGTTTACATAATATCTTTAAAAGCTTGTGTTGTCAAGAATTCGCGATCTACATATCTGAATCTACATTATACATTTACAAACCTCCTGGCTACTAATTACTATACGCATACTAAATAGGCACTGATTTCATCCTAGTGGATCTTAAAAGCTATGAGATAAACATTGACATTGGAGATGTTCATATACTTCATGTCTTCATAGCATGCGCAATACGCATTGCATATAATACGTTATTATATATTTAGATGCATAACTTTTGTAATACAATACGAATCATGTAGGTATTCATTTAAATTACACCTGAAGCTACCTGTTTTGATTATTTGGAGAATATAAATAAATTTAAAGTTATCAGTATTAGAACATATTTTGGTTTTTTTAAAATTTAATTATTAAAAATGATTGGTTTGTGCTATATAAAAAAATGAAAACATAATGACACAAATATAGTTTTTTCCTGTGCGTTGTGGAATTTTTGTAACATTCTTCTATAAATACAAATGGAATAAACTAGTAAAGCTGTCACAAAATAGTTTTTGCCATATGTTCAATGTTGTATACATTTGTAAGACGGAGACAACACACGCGGGTGTGATGTCCTCTTACGTAACATTAATACAAAAAGTAAGTTAGAATGTAAGTTAATTTCTGAAATTTTTGAAATTTCTCTTTATAAGAACAAATAATTTATTATATCATATATATTATATTTTTAAGGTTATAACAATATACTTAGCACAATATCAATTAGTTTAGCGGTTTCCTTAAAAATCTGTAAAAGTGCGTGTGTCACTCCGTCTTATAATAATAATAATGCAGTTGTATCAATGTTTGCAATACCTATAAAGATAGTAAAGCAACTAAAATAAAATATCAAGAAATTTTTTATAGGGCAGGTATAATTTCAACATAAAAATCAAATTAAATTTGGTTCATTGTATACCACTGTTTAAACTTTTATGGTGTGTAAACATTATTCATTTTACAATTCAATTTTAGAGGAAGACAAGAATCGACATTTGATAAAAAGGGAAAAATTAAATTGATCTAAATTTAACTTTATAACAAATTTAAATAATATATTTTCAGATTTCTTATCACATTTATATTTAAATATCATTTGGTAAGTATATAATTATATAAATATTGTATAATATTTTAAGGTATCTACCTACTGATAAATCAACCAATGACGACTGACGAGTAATCGAAGCACGGTCAAAAAATAAATGATATAAAATTATGTTCCCGTATAGAAAATGTATAGTTAAAATTTGTTGTCATATTTGACAATAATTTGGCAATGATTTCGATTTATGTGGTTAAATTTAACATTAAACTCAATTTACCAATTATCAAATTTAAGTGTGTCGGTACCTATGCGTTATATAATACGCCTATGTGCAATCAATTTGGCTGTGGTTCTGTGGAAGAATATTTTAATCAAAACACCGAAAACACGTGTGATACAAAATAAAAATAATTTATTAGAATACTCAATGCTATAGGTACTCTGTCTCAGCGGGCCGATAAAAATTAGTTTTTCTGAGCATCTTCACTCGACACCCTACCACAGGTGAATTGGTTTCAATAGCAGGGTGTCGCTGAGCCGCTGAGGGGTGTACAGAATCGGCGGGGTCTCTTGCAGCTGGACAGAGAATATATAGGTACCAACTTTCATCTATTATTTGTATATAGATAATCAATAATCAATAATCAATTAATAACAAATATATAAACTATGAACCCTGGGTTACTAGGATAGTTACTAGGATACCTAAACCTATATATATACTATATATTAGTGTGTACTTATAGTGTGTTTTTTTGTGTGTCTGTGATATGTATGATAAGTAATTGAAATAATACTTTGATTTTAAACTTCATTATCTTTTCAGATAGGAAAATGAATCTAGTTGATGCATTGAGGCCAAAATTTAAAATTTCTCGTAATTTATTTAAAAAAAAAAGCACCGGGAAAATAAATTAAGGAAAATCAGGAATATTTACTCAAAATTGGTTATTTGACGAAATCGATTTTGGTTTTTATATTACTTTAAAACAAATGATCGCAGATAATGATATTTTCACTGAATGTTTATTTTATCAATTAATATACTTGATAAAACGTTCAAAATATTTTGACTCGTTTTAAACTGTTTACGGTAATTTTAATTTTTAAATTTTTTTAGTTTTTTTTTTCTATAGATGTCTATACAATTTTATTTGTTGGGTTAAGAAGCGAGAAAAATTAATACAAGGCTTTTGATATAGTTGTTACAAAAGCAGTTGAAAAAAAGCTAAAAATACTTATGCACACATTTTTTTTATATGCATTTTAAGTTTAAATTTTAATACAATTTACAAATTGTAAATTTAAAAATAATTTTGTAGTTAAAAATGTATAAAATGTTTCTTATGAAGAAGCATGATTTTAGCTTTGTTTTATATTTTAAAAATATTATACGTTGGGACTAGATACTTCTAAAGTATATTAATATATTATTATATACAAATATGATAGAAAACAAATAATTATATTTCAAATTAACCGGCTACCGTATTATTAATAATATAAATTTATAATAAAAAATATCCTAGGCTGACAAACCGTCTCTGCTCAGAATCGTTTTTCGTATACAAATATACAATGATATTATATCATTGAATTCAAATGTAACACTATCCATTACAGTCACTCACCTGTAATCTGTAGCGCAGTATAGCGACTTGCCGACCTCCACTTGCTCGCTTTTTTAAATTATAAACGATAAAATAGTTAAAACTAAAGAGAAATTAAAAGTTTTCTTAATTTTTAACGTTTCTAAAGCCTTGGGGTGCTATAGGATTGCTGAATCTCCAAATTTCCAATGTTTCTAATTGCGCAGATTGATTGCGTGATTTACTGGCTATAGTCACTATGTTTTGGTAAGTGTTTGAGAGGACGTCGCATCCGCATGTGTTGTTTCCGTCTTATACAGTTATACACGCACGACATAGCAAATTTTCGTTCACTAGTTTCAATAGGGTATTGTCAGTTTTTATATTAGAGTGAATTGACCTATTATCAAACATTGAGGTAACAACATTTTATGTGTACTCTCGTTGGTCTTTTACGATATTTTAATTTTTACGTGAGTTATGAGCATTTTAAAATATTAATACTTTACATACCCATATCTCACTTAAAAATTGAAATATCGTAATAAAGACCAACGAGAGAACATAAATAATGTTATTACTTCAAAGTTTGATGATAGGTTAATTCACTCTAATATCAAAACTGACAGCACCCTATTGAAACTAGCGAACGGAAATTTGGTATGTCATACGTGTGTAAGACAACAAATGCGGGTGCGACGTCCTCTTAAGAATAAAGTCTGCGAGTCTTTGGCGCGGGACTTTCACGTTGAGGTATTATGTTACCTATATAATTATATTATAGATAGGTCACCGCGGTATCATAGTAGGGTGGTAGACATAATATTATATCAGGTAATTGTTGGTACCTAGGTAAAGATTATATTAGATTTAATATAATATTAATATTATAATGACGTGACTTTGTCACAGCTTAGCAGCAGCTGCAGCTGCCGCAGTGCGCCGCCCGAACCGAATCGTTCGTAGCGTCTTTGACTCGTGGTATCAAACGAACGAGGCGACCGTCACATAGCAGCACATAGAAGCACATAGATGGCGTGATGCTTGAGTACGCGACTTCTAACCACCAGGGTGGGCGCCGTTCGTCGGCGGTCAAAAAAAAAAAGTGAAAAATAATATTAATAATGATAATACGCCTCTCGCGCTCGAGGAACGGGGTACCTACACACAGTTGCCAAACGCTCGTAGCACCGGGACGGGAGTAACGTCGTCGTCGCCGTTCCACCCGACGGGGGTAGTTTTAATTCTCGGGTCAAACATTTTCGTCTATCCAACGAAATAGGTACTAATACAAATTACACAATTCGTTGTGGCGCGTTCGCGATGAGTTAATAATAATAAATCGAATCGTTGTAAACGTTACCGCATCCGTCCTCGCGCGCGAGCGTCCGTGAGCGTCCGCGAGTGTGTGTGTATGCGCGTGTAGTAGGTATAATACGTTTTTTTACGGGCACTGTAACTGAACAATTAAAATAAACCGCGGCAAACGATGACGAGACGCGATGCCGAAAAAAAGCGAAAAGGGCGACGACCATCGACAGCGTGAATGTATAGAGTGTCTTTAGCCTACACCTGTGTCCATGCCGGTCCAGTGCGCGGCGAATAGTATGTACGACTTTCGGTTGGCGTCGGTGTTGTTGGCGACGGTCTTCGTCGCGGTCGGCGCAATGATCGGCGGCGAGTTGTCGGCCGTTGAAAAATCGTTACAGTTTGAAGCGGCTTTTCAAGGTGAGCTTTTCAAAAGTTGTGATGATAGGTTTAATGATAAAAAAAAAAAAACAAAAACAAAATTCCTTGACCGCCAGAACAGCTTAACCCACAATTTTGTTTAAGCAATCGTTAGACAATTATAATATACCTATTTTAAAACAGATTTTCCAAACGCTCTAAAACGATTGTCTTAATATTATGTACCGGCAATAACTGGTTTCGGCACCATTGAAAGATAATATTGGTTTGTAGGTTAAGCTGTTTTAGCGCTATATGCGACCCGTAGAAATAGTAGAAACATCGAACACAGTTTTAGAGGGTAAAATAAAAAGTATGAAAAAAATCGTAAATAATATATTTATTTCCTATAGGGATTAATTATTTCCAGATAGGATTAAACCGTTGTATTACAGAGTAAAATCGTCATTGATTTATAATTAAACTTTGATGGAACTCTTAGCGGAAGAGAAGCTTTTTTTATACCGTTAGTCTTCACTCTTCCATAGTCCAAGTACAATAATTATGAGGAAACATTGATCGTAAAAACCAGTAGAGAGTACCATCATAATTAGTTTAGATACCATCAAAGACGTAGGCCAGTATGGGGTATGGTCGTTTTGCACCCATATTATGTTGTTTGACCTTTGAGAATAATAATAACTATCGTTAATTTTTAGTGTTAATGTGTTGCATAAATTGTAATGAGTGTTAAATTGAATACTATTGAAAAATATATGAATTATTTAAATCTGGGAAAGTATCACCTAGGTACATACTTGATTAAGTATTGCTTCAGTTTCCACAGTTTCTATTAATAATGCAAGTTAATCATACAGGTATATATATTAAATACCTAAGGATATTATTCTGATACCTACTGTTCAGTTCTTGAATAGACCAGTAAATATTCATTATAAAAATTGTCATGTAATATACTATAATGAGGTACTAATAATTAATATGCGTAAGACGAGGTGTAAGAAGACTAATTGAATAATATTTACAAACTACAAATCATTATCTATATGTATGTAAAAAAATGACGTATTCCGTTGCTCAAAAAATATTCATAGAAAAATAAATATACCTACATTGAAACAATATATTTTTGTTACACTCAGAATCTAAAACAATTAATTAATTATTGTTAAAATATTAGTTTATAAAATAAAAAAAATCTTCGTAATAACGTATAAATATTAATGTTAACCCAAAAAATGTATAACCTTAATTCAACAAAATATTTTTAATGCTTATGTAAGTAATTAATTGTATCATAAAGAAACTAAATTATTTTATGTGAGCTATTTTAACCGCAATGTAAAATGTTTACACAAGGCGTGTTGTGTATGCAAAATTAATACATGCTTGTATTGTTGATGATAAAATGTGGTTCGCAGTTTTACATAATACTATTATATTTTTTTTTTTTTTTAAATATTCATCATTTTAATTTATGATGGTTTATTTACTAACAGTTTTCTAAAATATAAAAAGAAATGTTATTACGAATGTTACAAAACAAATTTAGACGATTTATTAGGTATACCTGTTTATCAAAATACTTCAAAAATCATTGTATTGATAGGTAGGTATATAATAATGGAAGTAGATACAAAATTCTCATGCATATTCAGTGAACATCACTTGTAATTTTTGAAACAGTAAGTTTGAAAACCTCATAAACATATGATTTATGTATAAAGCAGACTTAACACTAAAACTGAGAGTAAAACAAAACACGTATGTTAGGGAAAATAATTATTGTTCACACTTAACATAAAGAAAATATTGTATATATTTATTGTATTATGTATAATATGATATTGAAACAAGTTATTATGTTAAATATTAATCAAATAACGAATGCTGTATAACATGCACGTTATATTCACAATAATAGTATATAATATAGTTAGGCTTTATCTGTGACCCTCTACGTTTGTTAGTCATTTGATGGTAGACACTAGAGAGCAATCCCAACCATAGAACCCATTGATTATTAATTTGATTTAACAGTTCGTTCAACAGATTTATTATTAGTCACCTGTGTGCGCATAAACATCACTCGGGGTTATGAATTTATGACAAATACCAGAATAGTAAAAACTAAAAAGGGTGTTTTAATTGAATTTGTCGGGAATACTGCAATAATTAGCAAATCAGTTTGTTTTGTGTATCTCTGAGTGGACACAATATTATACAACTGTAAAAATATATTAACATATTTTAATGAATAAAAATAAAATAATATAGTACCTATGTATAGTAGTTTTATATTTTAAATTAAATATCAATTCATTTTTACTGAAAATTCTACAATACACTATATAACTTGATACTTAAGTAATTACAATTAACACATTGTTTAATTTAATAAGACGCCTTAAATTGAATATTATTTTAGTTATACATATTATACCAAATATTTACATGCTTTTTAAATTATTTTGTTTGGACAATCATTATACGTAATATTATTATTTTCGTTTTTATGCATTGGTTTAAAATAAAATCAAGACTAAAATCTCATATTATAAATTATAATAATGATATTTACGATAACAATCGTTCCTATTGTAATTTTGAATACACGTGTTTTTGAATTCTTTTTATATTTTAAAATGTATACAATGAAAGTTGAAGGTAAAAATAGAAAGTTCGAAATATATTTGACTATTACAATGAGGTGTTATGTAAAATTTTAAAATACTAAAATGTTCTATTCACTGTATAATAATCAATACACATCACGCACAGACATAATATGATAATGGTTTCAGTGAAACGAGTTCCTACTACCTATTGAATCATCAATTATGTAAATACTAAATAGGTACCTTTACGTGTTTTCCTTCATGCGTACATAAGATAATAATTAAATCAATATCAAGAAATTAAAGTTTTCACGCAAAGGCATGAAAATTCCTAATACATTTTTTTATTGTGATTCTATTTTTAAAACAAAAATAAATAAAATGTTTTATGAAGAAAATTGAATTAGTATGATAGAATAATATTCTTTTTTTCTATACCCATAACTAGACTCGTATTGTTAAGTGACAAAATAGAGAATTTATTTTATAAGTGTTAAATAATAATTTAGAAAGTATTATAGTGTTTGATAAGTTGTTAGATATTTTAGAATACTTCCTCCAAACAGTTTTTATCTAATTTATAAATTAAGTCGAAATTAAAATAATACAAGGATTTAGGATTATGTATAAAAATAGGAATGAATATTGAAAGGGAAAAACTTTAATGCGGAAGAAGAGTTATTTTAACCGATGTAAACCTTCATTTTATTTACTTACCTGTTATATATTTTTTAAACTGATTTATATACTTGATATGGTTGTGAAATTTATACGATATTATATTTACGATATTTATTTCGTACTTACACACGATGCTCATTTCTTTCATTGATAGTACTAAAATTAATTTTATATTTCATACACGTAAAAATCGGGTTAGCATTTATACGATGTATGATATATCTATAAATAAATAAATTAGCTAAACTTAAATTAAATATAATTGACAATATGCAGTTTTATTTCATAGGTTTATAGAAGGTGTTTAAAGTTTAAACACTTTGAGGGGATATAAGGATTCATATTTTATGTCCTATAGGTACTCTCATTATTGACACCGATCAACTAAAAATTTGATTTTGTTTCGTAAAATATCAAAACTACGAAGAAACAACTCAAAAACTGACCAAATCCGCTTTCAGAAACTTTTAAGGATGCTCAATAAAGACTTTTATGGTCTGAATTGTAGAAAATTAAAATTTTTAACTATATGAAAGGTACTAGATATGTTTGAACTTTGAACAATGTTGGTTCGTCTATGTTACATATTATAAAAATGTAATCGACTTAACCAGATTCGGACTTTTTTGGTCATTTTTTTTCATGAAAAAAATGTATTTTTATTAGTTTAATTAAATCAAAATTATATTTGTCATAAACCAATAAGTATTACAATGTATTTATACGACTTAAACGTACCTATTTTATTAAAACCTGACCATTATTTGCAGTAAAAATCAAATAAGGCCGGACTTATTTAATTATTACACAAAAAAAAAAGAAAACCAGATAGTTCCATTTTTATAAAAAACATTAAAAACTATATACTTATATAATATATAACGACCCAATCTGGCTGTCACACCAATTTTTAGGAAATTTTTTTCTTTATTTTATTCCATAAAAAAACACATTTTCTAAAAAAGTGAAGTTGCCTGGTTACAAGCTCTTTGTTGTAATTTTAAATTCCATAATAGCTATTACAAATCTATTACAATTTTTTATGAAATGAAAATATATAATATTTTATTTAAAATGTATTTTAATATGCTTAAACACATTGTCAAACCTATTTATTCTATATATTTATTCAACCATATTTTGTAAAATTATTAAAAATAAATGTTTGTATTATAAAAATGTGGGTATAGGTATTCGTTTGTATTTTAATTTGTATGTGATATTTTAAATAAGTAATTCTCGTACATAATTATTCTATATTATTACAACAATTTTATCTATTTCATTTGTATGATAGTTTTCATGAAAATATTTTATTCGAAATACTAAATAAAGGTACAACATATAGCTTCATAATATGTTAACTAGTAAATAAATACCTAGCTTACATTTTTTCATTTGATTAAAATGTATTATGCAATACCTGTCTTACAATACCTATGGTATATACCTGGATAGTGGGTATTTTTAATTAATGTATTTTAAATATTAAATAAACTTCACATCCACCGAAAAATTTAATTGCAAGAAAATAATTATCATAAATATGTGAATAACTCATTTTGATACCTTCCATCAGGCTCATATTTCGAGGAAGAAGTTTCACCAAGTTCGCCAATTTAACATCATTATAATTGAAGTGCATTAATTGTGTATTTAATATTAGTACTTCTCTATACGTAGTCTCTTATGGTATAATTATAGTAATTGTTTTCAAAGATAATATTTTATTTAAAAGCTTAAATTCAAATTAAATGTGTAATTATAATTTATAGGTATTTTTGGTACCTATATTATAGGAATGAATGAAAATACTGTGATATCTACTATTAATGAACTATTAACATTTTCAAATAAATTATTCTTTTAAAGCAAATAACTAAAATAAATAACTGTGTTATATTGAATAATTTATTATAGTGAAAAAGTTTTTATTATTTGGAAATATTAACTACCCCTTTGTTTTATTATTATTAATATTCATATTTACATAAATATAAACAAAAAAGCGTATTGTTTTATTAACTTTACTATATTCAATTGGTTATGAAAATTATTTGGTTACAGATATCACAGAAAAAATTTGAATATCATATTAATATTATAACTCATAAGTCAAAACTCGCTTAAAAATTATATTATCGTAAAAACCGGTAAAAACTGATTTACAAACTGAATCAACGTTCTCACCTCTATAAGTTTGATAATAGGTTAATGTAATTTAATATTAAAGCTAAAAACACAAATCTGGTTCTGCTGATCAAAATGAGTTTCACTTACTGGTTTCGTAGCTATATTATATAATAAAATAATATTAAAATCTATTCGAAAGATAATATTTTGATTTTACATGATTATAATCGCTTCAATATTTGTATCATATAACAAAATTAGATTTATTCTGCCATTTTTATCTACACAAAGCAAAAAAATGAATTTTGTATAAACATTATTTATACCTACTACCGTTAATCCTACAATTGGTTAATGGTCACTGGTCAGAATGTATTATTTAGTGACCATTAGGTTCAATATATTTAAATTATAATAGAAATGATTTATGAGAGGGCTCTAAAGTTTTTTTAACGAAATAATTATGGGTAGGTAATTCATTATATGTGAAAGTATTATTACGTTAGTTTATTCATTTTGTTTTAAAGTAAACAATTCTGTTTAATAACTACAGTCTATGCAGCACTAGTTATATACATTTTAAAATATTCATAAGGATTTACTTTTATATTTTATACTTAAATATGAGTATTTGACTATAATACACAAGTACCCGACGCAGATTTTATTTAAATTAACTAAACTAAACATTTATAATCTGAGGTCATTTGACGAATGTTCAAACAGAAAAATAAATTATCTGGAATATTTAAGTAATATAAAATATTATCCAATTTTGTTTAATATTCATATTTTATGTCAAATATTTGAGCATAGGTACCTATGAATATTCTAAATTCCTTTAATGTTTGAAATTGAATTATTTTATGATAATACCTAATAATAACATACCTATACTCTTATTTTTCATTCCACAGAAAATATTTCGTTTCTGTTAGGTATTTAATATATTTTTTACACGTATACGATGGTCCCATATTTCTTAGACGTGTCTCTTTCAAAACGTATAATATCGTGTTGAATTAGTTGGATAACGTTTGGATGAGGATAATATGGTTATACGTGCTATTGCGATCACTGAATCCATCTCTACGGGGAACATAGGGACGGGGAAAAGTTGTGTGTCCGGATAAAACGCCCCACTCGAGCAACAGGTCCGTATAAATTATACACATTTAAAAAATTTGTAGGTGTCGAACAAGATAAGAGTATATAGTTGCAGGAGGGTGTTCGAGAAAATATGCCCTTAGAGGCGGTAGTTATACACGACTCGTGGACCTAACCTGCAAACCCAGTGGTGTGTACTCAACGTATAATATAAATATATATATATTGTATTCATATATTCTATGCCCTTCCGCGGGTACTATCAACAGCGGCAAAGCGGTGGCGGTGGGTGGCAGAGGGCGGCGGCGGCGGCGGCAGCAGCGGCAACTTGTGTATTGATTAACAACAATTGCTCAGCGGCGCGGTGGCCGTTGAACGCGCTGAACATATATCTATACACAGTTACGGTCGTCACCTTTGTCACCCTTATGCCTATCTTCGTCGCCTGTACGTTTGCATGTGAAATATTGCCCAATATATTATTATAATATGCGTATTTAACAATAATATAGTGTGGGTACAGTGGTACACATCGTTGTTACTTGTTTCACTTATTTATTTTGAATGTCTGTCTTGAAATTATTTTATGCGAGGAGAAAGAAAACACAATATTATTATTGATGGAAAACGCACTGCCACCGGTCGTTATTATACGGCGAATACCAATTTACAAGGAACAATATGATACCGATTTACGGAGAGCGATGCAGAGCCCCTTTGGGCCCAGAGAGGGGGCGGAATAATTGAATTCGATTGGTTACTGACAAGGCGGTAGCGGTAGGTGGAACGCGATAAAGAAGATATATAAGTTAGATATTTTGGCCGCGGCTGGGGACAAAAGGATTTTAATGAAAATGGATTTGGTCCAAAAGCGTTTAATTGCCGTCATTGTCGCCACCGCCGTTATTTTACGATCTTTCAATTTGAACTCATTTGTTTGTACGAGTTGAAGACTTGTGCCAAGACACACGTTTTGTCGTCCATTGAATTATTCAAAACTCACAGAGAATAAATCTCCATGTCTCAAATTTTGGAAAAAATGATGCGTATCCTATTTTTGGTTTTCTTAGTTATTTTTCTTTAAAAATATATTTTTCGTTTAATTTCTCGAAGTAACACGTATCTACTATTAATTTCATATTTTATTTTTCAGTATTGCGTATAATTTTCACTAAAGTTATAGCACGATTAGAGCCTAAAAAAATTAAATATGTAATAAATATTTGAATGAAATATCGTAAACCTAATTCTTATACTATACCTATTCTCTTTCTTCCTACATTAAAACTCATTGTCCTTATTAGGAAGTTAAAGTACAATTTACACAATTAAGTAACTCAGAGTAACACTTATCTCATTCTTTAATAATTGTTAACTTAACTATTTTTGAATTGAATTAATAATACTTAACATAAGTATATAACACATACAATGATTTGCATGGTACATAGTACATTAGTACATACACTTTGATTTACTAGTTATTATAATACCTAACCTAACCTAACGACTAACTTAAAAGTCAATGAAAACACATGCACTCAGTAGTGCTAACATGAGGGGGGGGGGGGGGGGGTTAACAACCACATTTATAAATGATTTGTTAAAACTAAAATTATCAATCTTTAAAATGTATAGTAAATATGTACAGTACAATGTTATGATATCTGACGAATGACGATTGTATTAGTTATCATCTGTATCAAATTTCAATCATTTCTCAATATGTATTTAATAGTTTTCAAATAGTTTTTTTTATCTGTTTTTTTTTTGAAAATTTTTTTTATACTTTAATTGTACTATTTAATGTGTTACTGATAACTGTAAAACAATCAACATTTAATACAGGAATGCCATGTATTCAGCATTAGTTTAGGTATATCGACTCCTCCAATGAAAAGGGAAGTAACTCGAATTTTATCATTTTTCAGTAGAGCTATTTTAAGGTTTAACTTAAATTACTATTAATTATAATTTTTTAACGATTTTTTTTTAAATTTTTATTTATGTACTCTTGTTGTATGTTTGAATATAATATTATCACCATAATTCTGTTGTTTTTTAACCTCCACAGTAGATGTTTGATGGAGAATAAGTGTAAGTTACTTCTTTTTTCAGGGGGAAAAAAGTTTTTCAGGGAGTAACTCGAGTTACTTCTTTTTTTCTGGGAAAAATCATTTATTATAAAGAAGTAACTCGAGTTACTTCTTTAATCTTGGGTAAATATTTTACGAGTTTAATTCGGTTATGAATCGTATTATTATTTAATATTTTATGTTATTACTTAGCTGATAACAATACTATAATCAATGCTATCATTAAAAACTATAAATAAAAATATATGCATTCAAATAATTAACAATAAATTATTGTATTTAAAATACAAAAATGAGTTACTTCCATTATTTCGGGGAATGTTGATTTAAAAATAGAAGTAACTTAAGATACGTCCTTTTTCACCGGAAATGTTATCATGTGAGATTATAAATATATTTTAATATTATGAATTCTAACCTCTCTGGAATAGTAAAGTTACTGCCGTTTTCGTAGGAGATAGAGAAAAAAATCCGTTATCAGATTTCATCAAAAAGTGAAAAATGATAAAATTCGAGTTACTTCCCTTTTCATTGGAGGAGTCGATATGTTTTAGTCAAGTGTTCCCGGTATTCAAACAACAATACATTATAAGACAATAGTGAATATATTTCTTATTTTATGTTTGATATTCTGAATACAATTTGTAAAAAGTTTTCAAGTATTTATTTTGAATACCTACTCACTTTCAAACAGTATCTTACTTATTTCTATCCAAGTTTGTTCTTACCTAGAGAAAATGAGATATGCTAATATTTAGATGTATTATCATGCATGAATATTAAATCATTCCCAAGAATCTATTTGGTTTCTGAACTGAATTTTCATTGTCTAAACATTGTCACAATGAGTAGGTATTATGCTCTATTAATCATACAAAATAATTCGTCGTTATTTATTATTATTATATTATTTGAGTATTTATAATGTATTAATTTATTAGCATAGAGCCATAAAATAGTAAATTGTTGAAATACATTCTTCGGATTTTTGCATACATTCAGCTATTTGCGTGTAGAAAACTGTACAGTATGTAAATTATTTTGGAATAGAAAATTAATTATTTATTTGTATTAATTTTTTACTGAGAAATTAAAAATTAAATTTTTTAGAACTATCATCATTATTTAGATACTAACTTTACAAAAGGAAATTAAATAATACTAAATAAGTTACAGACTAAAAACGAAATAAGGTTAATGCCCCGGTTTAAACACGTATATTCTTTAGTAACCTACATATTTAAAAATTTTGATTCGAATAAGATATAGCGATTGCGTGGGGAGTTTCACTCAACTCGGTGCAAGCAAAATATGATATGTATTATTGCCATATAATTTAATGCAATTTAAATGGTATATTATCATATTTGCATTCGAAAGAACAATGATTATTCTGTTTATGTGGGATTTTATGAACTTAAAGCGATCTTAAAAAATATCTTTAAAAAAATATATGTATATTACGTAGTAATTTCACGTCTCAACTCTCAATTAACAATATACCTACCTAAATCTTCATTGATTTCTTCAACAATTTATATTTTACTAAGATATTGTTTTAATTTAATATAAGTATTGCAGTAGTGTAAATATTTTGTTTGACTACATTCTTCAACCGTTCAACTTAACGTAGGTATGTGAAATATAAAATCAGATAGAAAACCGTATTGAAAAGATGAATTTTTATTTTAACAATATATTATACAGTTTTTTCCGTGTTAATGAGGAATCATTAAATCAAAAAAATAACCAAAAGGAAGTAGTGACACCCTGACATCCCCTTGCCACCGTGTTCACGTCCCTGCACATGGCGTCCTCTTAATCAAATATGGTTTCATTAAAAGTTATTTTATAAAAATCATAACTTCATATATATGATAAGTTACTTTGATAATTATACAACTAAAACAAGTAGGAACTTATGACTTTGGTTAAAAATTATTGTACCATAAAAATGTTTTACCTTTTATCAATAATTGTTTGCAATCTTCTTGAAAATTAAACTAATTATTTTTTAAATTAATTTCTTCTGGATAAGTACCTACCTCCTTAACTTATAATTTGTGTTAAATTTCTAATCCATTGATAGGGCTATAATCTATTATATATTATAGTATATACAATATTGTCCTAAACTAAAATATTTGATGGATACAAAACTCAAAATAATTAACATACTATCTTAAAACCAATATTATTCATTACATATTATTCCCTTTAGTCAGAATCAACAATTGTAATCCATTTATCCATATAAATCTTATGTTGACAATGGTATTAAATACCCAATATATCTAAAATTACATATTTTGTCTTTGATAACCGATTATATTAGTTTGTATAAATTATTATCATTTTGGGTGTTACTGCTGAGCTTACAATAAATAATGTATTGTTTAACAGTTGGTACATCAATTATTACCCTTTGAAACTATTGCAAACTCACGGTTTTAATTTTGCCCCAGGGCCCAGATAACGGCATACATTGATTAAATACCTATTCTACGATATACTGTTAAATAAAAACGAATTAATTAAATTATTAGTATCAGTATTTACGTATACGTACACTATTAATACTCTAATGTAAATATGAAAACAAAAACTTTACATTTTAATATAGATCAATAATTTTCAAATTTATTTATATGGGATTAATCTAACATTAATTTTAATCTGATTAAACTAAATTAATGCTTTTTTTAAAATTAATTATTTATTTGGATTAAACGATCTATACCATTTTTGTACAAGCTTAAGTGAGGTTTAAGTGTTAAGTGTCAATAGGAGTGATAACTTTAAATGTGGCTTTATTGGTCTGTACAATGAAGGAGTATCGGGAAGTTTGCCAGACTTTGGTATAACTATTTAAATTGAAAACTTCCGATTGCAACATTGAAAATATTCTAGAGGAATTATTCCATTAAATGCAATAATTAAATGTGACAAGTATTAAAGTTTTTCTGGGAAGGTGTTTGGCGTCATAAAATTGTATGAGATTAGATCTTAGAACTCTCCAGGAGAGTTTCTTTTGGGGAACGTAGGGATGCAAAGTTGAACTTTAGACTTAGAAAAAGAAATGGTGAATGAATGGTAACAACTATTGTAAAGTTAATAATTTTTATAATCTAAATTATTATTACTCACTTATAATCATTATTAATACACTTTTATTAGCTTTGCAACAGTACGATAAAAGTATTGTTTTTTATCATTTTTGGATTGTATAGATTAGTTATACTACTATTGTGATGAGCAATAGTTTCATTTCTGTTGCCTTAGAGCAAGATAATGTAAGAGGTACCTTGGTATTACTTTGGATTAAAATATTATCAGTGTCATGTACAGAAATATTGAAAGATATAGTTTAGTAACTACCTTCGTTATCGAACATGCCATATCAGTTAATAATAAAGTCCCAGCTGTATTTTCTTTGTTTATTGTGCATACTTTTGTACAAGTGTACATAGTAAAACGTATTGGTTAACATCACAACCAAACTGCGTAGGTAGTCCCTTTAATGTTCATAAAGCGATTTGTACAGTTGTTTTTTATAAATGTGTGTAAATAATAAGCTTATTTTAATATAAATTTCAAATTATTCGTTTACTATGAATAAAAACTAAAAAGAAAGTTTAGGTAAATTAGATATTCAATATTGTATTACAAAGGAATAAAAAGTTATTTTTCTATATGCAAGTGTTCGCTGTTTGCGAATAAATATATAGTTTTAACCAGTGGCGCCGAACCCTATATTCAGGTAGGGCGAATGCCCTACCTCATAATATTTAGGTGGTGGGTGGGTGGTCTGGTGGTGCAGTGGTTGTGTCAACGAGTTAATTATACCTGCCACCTGGACTTATTTATGTAGCCTACGCCTTTACAGCCTTAAACCATAATCATGATAATTATAGTTAGTAAATATAGACTATAGTAGTTAGTAGTATATAGTTTTAGACGCCTTTTAGTAATATGCTAGGTCTTATCACGTACTTGTCACTAATATTATTATATAACGTTTTTAAAATGGTTTTCGTTATCATTTTTTTAGTAATACCGATTCAATTCAGATAAAGCATTGTATGCACATAATAGCATAGCATATAATACCCACATTACCTACCTTATAGTTAGAACGTAAATCTTAATTTGTGGTAGAGTGCTATTAATTATCTTGTTAACCTGTTTACCATATAGTAAACATCCAATATTTATAAGTTATAACATAAATAGTGTCTAGTCTAGGTCTAGTAAGTCACTTTGGAATTAGGTATAATAAGGTTGGTATAATTTTAATTTAAAATATAAGTATGTATGATGGCCACTGATAAGGTTTATCTAATAAAAAAAATGTGTTATAGAGAGAAACTTTACTATACTAGTGAAGAGATCAACTTTTTATAGGTATATAAAATAATATATGTATATATAAAATATTATTGGTCAGGGGGTGGTGGTGTCCAATAATTTTAAATGTTTGCCCTACCTCATTTTTTTGGTTTCGGCGCCACTGGTTTTAACCGGCAATTAGTTAATATTTCCTATATCATTATTGTTACTTATTAAGAATTTGTATCTTTTTTGGGTATTATAACTATTAAATACCTACTTAAAGATTTTGTATTTTAATTTTAGATTCTGAGCGAGGCGATGAATGTATTGATTTAACAATGAAGTACGTGTTTTTTTCTATGTAGGTACACGTCTTATAGTAGATTCAATCTTCAACTTCGATAGTTTTTACTTAATGTAGTAAAAAATTGAATTTAGTTGATACTTTTGGGAAGTTAACTATAAAAATGCTCAGTTCTTTTCAAAATATTTAGAAAAAACAGGAATTTTTACACACATTTTTGTCAAAATCGTTTAAATTTTTTATTGTTATGTTTTTCAATATATTTTTTTGGACTTTTTGTGAATGTTAAAATTTTTTTTGATTTAAGTAGAATAACATTTAAGTTACTGGCTAAAACAAACTGGTACATTCAATATTAGATTACTCATAAGTTGTTCTTACCACATTTAAAAAAAATCAAAAATAAAGAGCACAACTTTTCTTGTAATATATTAAAAATTTAAAATGTATACAAAATTCATCAGTTATTTAATTTAAATACCAAAAACTTTAAAATTGTAGAGGTAAGTAATAACTATTTTTTATGAGCGATTCAAGTTCAAGTTTTGATGACTTTGGATACTGAAACGGATAATAACGATTTATCCTCTACTAATTGTCCTTATTTACTTATTATTCAAAACATATTAGTGTATTACTACTAGAAACTCATAACATTCCATTATTTTATCATTCCATTTAAACTTTTAAACTATAATTTTCTATACTCAATGATATTATTATTTTTATACACATTTTATGGTAGGTATTTCATATTTTTGGAGTTTTTAGTTTTCTTAAGCTTAGTCAAAAAAGCTTGAAAATGTAATACAAGTTTCCGCATAAGTTGTGCTAGTAAAAATTCAAAAAACATCAAAAATACATTGACATGATTTTTTTTTTAATACATATGAATTTGAAGTTAAAATGTTGACAAGAATTCGTAAAAAACACGAATATCGGTATATGTGCAAATTATTATAGTTAAAAAATAAAAACTTAAAAATATATACACAATCTCGAATTTTCATGGTTAAGACTTGATATTTTAATGTGCAATTATTCATAAGTAAGTAGTTCTTAATGAAATTCAAAAATCTGAAAAATAACATAGTTTTTTTTTAGACATTTAAAGTTCAAATTTTGACAATATTAGATATTTAGACAAAGAATATCAATTTTAGTTATTCTGCTGTAATTTAAAAATGCACGTGTTCTACTCTTAAAACGTTCACATAACATATTATTATATTTAACTGTACACAATGACATTTTCAAAAATGTCTACTATTTTAATAATTAAAAATATTACAAATGCTAAGTTTACGGCAAAAATGAATTCAACCGATATCCATTACTTAATAAAATAAATCGCTATAATATTAATATACTTATGTACATAATATAACATACTTAGTATTATGGCTGATAGACTGTCTCTGTTTAAAATCGTTTATCGTATTGGTGAAGCAAATTAACAAAACGCGCACTGCAGGTGGAAACAATTTGAAACTTCCAATTCAGGATATGTATATAGATATTGTTTTATACTAGTTATTTTACTTTTTCTAATAAATTAATTTTGTTATTGTAACTTAATACGCTGGTATACCTAACAGTGTACGTTGGTAAGTACAATTTTTACTAATATTAGTAAATACATTCAAATACACTTAACTTAAAGCAAAACGTATACGAAATGTCTGGAAAATACATACAAGCTGATAAAAGTATCTCGACTTGACGTCTCTACATCAATACGATCGACGTCAATAGCGCTCCCAGTGTTAACTTGTTTTTCCGATTCATTATCATTGAATTAAAATTAAACACATCCATTACACCATTACAGTGACCATTACATTTCAATGACGAGGTACACACGACACACTACAAAGCGGTTGCCAACTTGTTTAATATTATATATCTCGTATCTACTATCTATGTTTGGAATTTTAAAATTATATAAAAAAAATATCTTATTCAATGAAGATGAAACTTATTTAAATAGATAAATATATATTAAGTTAGTTTAATCATAATTAAGTACTTCATTATACTAGGCTGATCCAATTTTTCATGTAGTTAAAAAAAAATGGAATTTTTAAACACATATTTTTACTTCAAACCTTTTTTTGGAGGATTATAATTTAAATAAACAATTCACCTATATGAATCAGACGTTTTTTGTTTATATAAAAATAATACTTAATCCCGAAGAGGAAAGGCTTATCCCACTAGATTTAAAACCAAAAAAAAAGGGAATTAAATAAAGCAGTATAAATGGTTACACACATTAACTGAAATGCATGTGATCTTTTTGAGATTTTCGTTAAATTAGTGTAGGAAGATACATAAATTGATACATTTTTTAAATTGGTTCTGTGATGATTGATAGTAAAATATAACATTTATAAAAATAATAAATAGTCGCGCCTTACAATGGTTTTATAAATTCGTATATACATAAAATATGCGATTCTATATTTTTAATATTATGTATTCTTTTACTGCAAGATTGCTATTATAATTTATAATCCACACAAAATATAATTACATTATTATATTATTCAGTTACCTATACGCATGTTACGTCAACCGAGCATATTTAACTTAGCTTACATAGGTACCTACATCATACATTTATAACGTCTATCGTCGTATAATATTTTAGTTAAAAATGAAGTTTTAAAAAAATAGTGTTAAATTTCCAACACCCATAATTTATAATTGTTTGCTAAAAAAAACTACGACAGAGGGTCTTAAGTACATTATGTATCTCTTTATGTAATACTTTTAAACTTTCTCATTTTTATTTTTTTATTTCAAATATTCATGGCTTTTGCTTCGCATATATTACCAGATAAAAAATATATAAAAATGAATTCCTTTATTTATGATTCAACGTTGATTATATTTTAATGTAATAATAAAGTTCACATTTTTATCGATTTGGTGAGTTTTCAAAACGTATATACATTCTAAAATAAAAACCAAAAATTAAATAGAAATTATGAAAAATATTAAATAGCTGGGTTTTTACTGTTTGTCATACATTTTTAAAAATATATTAATTAAAATAAAACCTATATTTATTTGTTGCGAAGTTTAACAATGATTAAACTTTCACTTTTTTGTTGTTGTAAAATATCATCAATTTATTTTATAAGATTATTGTCAACTTATATTCAAATCTATTTATAAAAATAAAACCAATTATATTTTGAGTTTGATTAATGTATTAAAAGATTCGACTGATTTCTCGACTAAAGCAGTGGTCGCGTATTAAATATCAAATTATTATAAAACAATATAAAATAAACCTAACCCATTTATTGGTATTATATTTTTAGAAAACTGTATGTATATAATATATATCCAGTATCCACCTATATATTTGTGAAATATCCTGATGTTTTAATGTTTTCATAAAAATGCAGTTACTCAGTTATAACTCCAGTGTCGAGTGTCGACCTGGTACTTGAAGGGCTCCCAAATATTCAGGAGGGCCTCCAAAAATGTTATTTCATAAAATGATAAAAAAAAGTGCTTATAAGTCGTTTAGTATATTATATTTTTTTTAAAGTATCTATTATTTAAAATACGCATTTAATTTAACTTTATAGTTATAGTAATTATTTATAATTTAAAAAAATGAATGAAATGTAAATATGAAAATATCATAACGAATACCATATATTAACATTATCACAACTTTGTTCACAGTCTTGTGATACAAGTGTCGAATGTCAAAACTAAAAAAATTCCAAATTATTAAAAATAACATGATTAACTTAAAATAGGTATTAATTCATATTTCGTTTTTAAACACCAAAAGAAGGATGAACAATTCTGCAGGAAAATATCGATACTCTCATATTTATAACAGTATAAAATAAGTCACAATCAATGATTATTATTAGTTTTTAGTCTTCATTAAAATTATCTATTGCATTAAATTCATAAAAATATACAACTGGTTGCCTTATAAAAATGTAAGTATAAACAGGGTCGGTCTGGTACATAAAGAACCTCGAATGCATTTATTCAGGAGAATCCTCAAAAATGTTATTTCATAAAATGATAAATAATGCTTCTATAAGTAAATAGTGCAAAGTATTATATTATTTTAAAAGTAACATATTTAAAATACATATTTAAGTTAACTACTATACATAGTTATAGTAATTATTTATAATTCTAAAAAATGTTTATAAAAAATATAAAAAATACCTTATACAACTTAATATTTTGTAATGAGATTCAAATATTTAATTGATTTTCTTTGTATACGTGATTTAATAAAATATTATAATAGTTTTTTAAATTACAATTGTATATTGTATAATAATATTTAATATCTAATATTCATAGGACTATGTACTATATGATAGTACTATCAGGGCCCCTCGACACAAATAAAGCCAGGGGCCCCGGACGCGTTCGCTACCATGTCCAGGCCAACACTAGACAAGTCTATGATAAACCAATTGATTTTGTTTATTATATAATAAATATTATAACAACCAGCGCTGGATAGGCAAAGTAACGAGTTTTATCATTTCTATCTATGTGTACAACTACAGCTATTGTAGTAGCTGTTGAATATTTCGATTCAATTGCATTTTCTATTAATGATTGTAATAATTTCTCATTTTCATATGAAAACAAAATTACGGCCAAACATTCATGAGTCATGAGTCATTACCTGCCAATATTTTGAGCGGCCCACCGAGTTTTTATTTTTTATTTATTAATAACTCAAAACTGTAATCATAGGTATTATACAATATAATATTGTAAATAATGATATTATAATTAATAAATATTGTATGAAAATATATTATAATCGTATTGATTGAATAAATAATTACTAGTATTCATATTTTGATATTGTATTCAACATTTATAGGTGTGTTAGTTGCTTGGTTCTATGAAGATTGAGGATATAATTGGGTTTGCACTTTACATACATATGTATATGGTATAGGTACAGCGTATACGTTTTTATTTTCAACTTTTGCTATATAAATGTAAAAATATAACGATTGGTTTCTGCAGATATTCATTTGAAATAAATTACTTTTTCTTATAAACCTTATAATTCTTGTAGAAACCTGAACCAGAAAATAATATTATTATTTTTTTATTACACAAAAATATTAACAATAGTAAGTTGTATAGGTACTTCTTTAAATTGTATGAATAAAATAATAAATATACAATAATTACTGAAAAATAATTCATCAATTACGAATTTGTTATTCTTTAAATTTAATTTTAGACTCTTATTGTAATAATATAATGGTTAGATATTTTTTTTCGCTTACTCCTTTACGATATATTTTGTTTATTCTTTAGGTACCTAAGCAAAGCTAAGCTTGGAAAAGTTTTTTTTTAAAGCCATGATTTATCATTACTTTCAAACATGACGGCACTTACCCCAGAAGCCTGCTTATCTACGGACTTCTGAATTTTATATTTTTGTTTTTAAAAAAATTAAACACAAATTTTAAAAGTGTTTTTTTCTTAACAAAAACATTTTTGTTTGTTTCTAAATTGAATTTTTATGATTATACTCAAACAACATTTCATGTAAACTATCTAAATTGATATTAGATAATAAAAAGATTGACTTCTTACGTAGGAAATTTTTTTTCGGGAAATAAGTACAAAATAAATATTTTTAACAACTTTAAAAACGAGTTTTTACAGTACCAACTAAATAAGTTTAGTAAAAAGTTTATGTAAATCGCTATTTTTATTTTAAAGTAATCTTAACGGTATGACAAAATTTCCCATCTGATGATTATTGCAATTGTGTTTATATATTCGCTGTTTCTATATTACATTTTATGTCCATTGAGTTAACATTAAACAGTTTTAAAATGTAATATATTATTTATGTAAGTTTAACCTTATAGAATACATTAAACATTTTTATTTTTTTATTTTCTTAGGACGTTGTGGCCACGATAGTCCATGTGAACAATTATGCTACGAGCTCCATGACGGCATGTTCGAATGCGATTGCAAAACAGGATTTGCATTACATGAAGATGGTTATACTTGCACAAGTATGCTTAATAAGTCCAAAAATATAATAATATCTCAATGGTATTAATTGACATTATAATACCACAATCTGAGTTCTTAATATTCATCTTACACAACTATACGTAGTATATATATAATATTATATTATGCGTGGTACCAAGCTAGTCTCATACAGAATATCTTATTTTTACGTCTTACGAATACATCTTGCAGCCTAGTATAATAAATAATATAGGTTTTACTCTCAACCGTCTTCCTGACTAAACTTTAATACTTACTTAACTATTTAAATTAAACTTTAAAATATAAAAACAGAATATATAGTTTATTACCTAAATAGATTTGATTTGTCGGCTATTCTAGATTTTTTAAAGGAAATGAAAAAAAATAGTTTAATGACACTAAAAACTAGGTAATATAAAGTATAATAAATAATGTGACTCTCAAGTATAGCAATAATTATTAATTATCCAAATGTATATTTAAAATATTGTCTAACTTGGTAAAAAGATAATAGTGGAGTCAAAAATTATGAGACACTATATTCTAACCAATAAACAAATAACTTTTTGAGTAATATTTAAAATAACAGTTTAATTATTAGATAATTTTTACTTACAAAAACTAATGTATACTAGATAGTAGGTATATAAGAATAAGATGATATATTTTGTAATGTAACATAACATATTGTGTTTAATTTAAATTCTTATATTCATCAAAATAAAGATTACATTCTGCGTATCATATTTTATCAAACATGTTATTGTTCATATTCGTGAGTTAAGAGTTTTCTTTTATACGAGGAGCACTACGAGAAAAAATCTCTTGTTATTAATGTTTAACGTCTGTAACAAAAAGTATTTCCGGACACAAAAACATGGAACTCCGAAAAAAAAATCGTTATATAGGTACCTTGGCAACAACAAAATACTTTCTTTCTTTTTTTTTAAATATAACAATTTTCGTCGAAATAAAAATGTTTTCTGAGGAAAAAATCATCTCGACACTTTCCATAGGGACCTACAACTTCCTTCAATCAAATATAATTTGTGAAATTATATTATTATTATGTTTACGTATATACTATTCCTTGACTAAAATATTACTAAAAACAAACCTAAATATTATACTAATATTTTTAATTTAGCCATTTTAATTATGATAGGTTAACCTAGTTTAATATTTTCTTTACAAATATTTTTTTAAGTTTACAATATGTAATCAAAGGTTAATATAATTTAAATGTTTACATTAATTATGAATTATTAGGTAGGTATTTATTGTAATTTGTAATATGCAAATTTCTCAACAAGACAGTTTAATAATAGTGATTAATAACCTCTTCATCAAATACTTCCTCTATCTTCTTATTAGCACATTTCAACAAACAACATAGTTCAAAAGAAGAAATAAGTAAATGTATTACTTTTATGTAGAAATGCAAATTTAAAAGATTGCAAAGTATTAAATTATTTAAAATATGAATATTATTTAAATTAGGTCTTGTTCCGTATTTTCTCTTTTGTCTTGTACCTATTTAAAAATGGACTAAAAATTATTTGATTTACAAATTAGCTATACAATTATAAAGAAATAAAATAAAAACTATTTGAAGATGGGGAATATACATAACCAATTGTATAAAAAAAATATGACACCAACAACTATAAAAATGCTTATAGTTACCTACTTAATTTGTTTGTCTCGTTTAACATTGTATTTTCTAATAAATTACATATCAACATCCGACATAATAAAGATATAATATTTATATTAAGGAGTTAATTGTGTCCCATTTTCAAAATTACGTTAATTTAATTAACAATCATAATGACCTTAGTAAATACTAAATTATATAAATTTTACATTTTAAATGAATTACATGCATAAATTTGCATATTTCCCCCGTTTCGATGTTATTTTGTTATTTTGATATATACCTAGATAATGAAAATAATTTATTAGGTACCTATATTATATGAGTTGAATAGAAAAATTAGTATAATCTAACAATTAAATAGATCATTGCAGTTCATTACAAATGTATAATTTTATAACAAAATTGTCTAAATATATGTACACTTTTTTAAGAGTACAAGATCTACAATAGTACAAGAATTTAATATGTTGTACAATCCAAAAAACATATTGTACAACATGCACCTAGATAATATTCGAAGATAATGACGGGAAATCTACAAATGTACCAATTTAATTAAATTAACATAGCGGACCAATTAACTAATCGACCGTGGTATTATTTTGAAGGATTAGATGAATCGGCATTTTCAGTGGATGGAAACGGCCACAACTAAAGTTACCTATGTATTATTTTATTCCTTCCGCGAAATGTTTTACAGAACTTGTACACCACGATCCTATATACCATACATATATCCTGACTACGTTGGTGAAATCAAAATTCTATTCCTGGCTTTATCGGAGTGTTTTAAACGTATATTTTGCATAACAGTAGAAACTCGATTACCTCCTCAACGAACCCTCTATTATCCGAACAAATATCAAAACAATGCAATTTACGTAGGTAACTGAAGTAGCCAATAAGCGTTGTGCGCTTGTACATGTATCTACGCATAGTAAATTAATGAATATAATAATTCAATATTATTAATAATAAATTATAAATATCAATATGATATTATGTAAGATTTTTCGTAATTTGTATGAACAAATTAAATATAATATATCAATATGTGTAATATGCATAATTCATATACCTACATATTATATAGTATTAAAAAAATTCCCAGCATCAGAATTTTCCAGTTTGGATAATCGAGGTTCTACTGTTTTGGGTACTTCGAAGTAATGAAATGTGTATGCGTTAAAACCTGTATTTATATTATGTTATATAAAGTGATTAATATTCACCACTATATTTTCATTTAATAAAGAACTTATACAAATTCTGATTTTTGGAAATTTTTAAATATACATTACAGGTACAGACCATATTTTTAATTTTTAGATTTTGTTATTTTATAAGAAGTTTCCGGGGCATAGGCAAACTAGACCTTAAGGTTAGGGGGGGGGGCTTCAGCCCTAGCATATTTAAAATAAATAAAAAAAAGTGGGGCTCTGCTCCCTCAACATTCGTATTATGTTAATTATTAAATTACAATATTATTTAATCATTAGACAGTGTGTGTAACATGTGTTGTGTGTATAAAACAAATAATAACAAAAGATTGGTATTGAGGTAACTATTATATCTATTATGATTAAAATATTATTAAGCATTATTTTAGATAGAAGTTTAATTCTCTTAAAATATAAGTGAAATGATTTTTATAGGTAACATTATAACAATCAAATGAGAACACCCTTGTCTTGCTGTAAATTATTTAATGGATGATTTTTTGTTGTAATGTTGATGTACAACGTACCTAATTTAGAATTCAAGAGACTAGTTCTTCAGTTATTAAAATGTTTATATTAAGGATAATAGTCCTTTAAATGGTATTACAAAAATTTAAAATAAATTTCATATCGAATATAAAATTTATGATACTTCATATTTTTATAAATTGTTAATATTTATAGATTAATATAAGTTATCAAAATTTTCAAATTACTTTAGCCCCCACCCGTATTTTCTGAACTCATTATCTTGTACCTATATTATCTATAACTTGAAAAATACTCGTTCGAACGAAGATTTAAAAATCAGAAGTTTATTTCTTGAAAAATAAAATCTTATTTAATTCTTTACTCGTTAAGTAGTACAAAAATCCCAAGAATTTGAAAATATGGTCTTTAAGTATATTCAAATTTTTTTTAAAAAATCTGATTTTGAATTGTTGCATTAGTTAATAAAACACGCGTAGGGTGAGTATGTTTAGTAAATCACCTTGTATAAAACTTTATAGTCATGTATTATTTTTTGTATTATATTTATATTATATATGTATTTCATAGGGAACGATTCGGTAACGGACAAGATCAAAGAGTTCGAAAGAGATATCGGACTGACGTTTGTCGATTCCAATGAAGTGGATTCTGAGGACAGCGTTCGGTTTGTAAAGCATGTTGAAACTCAGACATCCGTTGCCACAGGATCACCGGCTTTGTGCGTACGGAAGTGTGGTGAAGGTGCATGCACTTTCGACAGCCGAAATAAACAGACTTGCCGATGCCCATTTGGTAAAACCGGATCCAACTGCCAGATCAGTGAGTATAAAAAATACATATTATATTATTTCAAAATTAAAATCGTAGATACCTACGCATCTTACTGTAAAATAGACGACGATCGAGCGCATAACCATCTATAATGTAAATTCGTTTGTGATACTCGTGTTTGGTAGTTGACATAAGAGATTAATAGCAAACCGAAAATATCGAATATCACCAACGAAAACACCAACGACAAAATAGCTAAGTGTACCATATTGTTCAAACACATAATATCTGGGAATGTTCAAAATACTTAACATCCCTTAACAATTAATACACAATATTATACTGGTTAAAAAATTTAACGATAAAACATATTTTATTAATTTGTATGAACAATATTATTCAATCCTAATACTCCTATTTTATAATATAATTTATAAAACTCAATACATTTTACGAGTGGTTTATTTCTTTTTTACGGATAAAATATTTTTTGTTGACGTTTAAACAAACAAAAAATCAGTGAACAGTAATTTAATATTGGTGCTATTTTAAACATTTAGGAGTCCTAAATTAGGACCTACTACGTATTTCTAGTGCTGGGTTGTAACGTAACACAAGTAGGTAACGATTTAAAATCGTCGCTCGTCACAATAAATTCAGTTTTCAATGTGTTGTAAAAAATATTTAACCTGCACTGTATTTAATTTAACTAACTCTTCTCTAGATACACGTACTAATTAATAAATATGTTATAGTTTGAATTTTTAACTAGTACAGCGGTATATCTGAATATTGTATTAGTATATTAATCTGCATAGTAAAATATTTTAGTCGTTTTGGACAATCGCTATTTTGTGCTCAGTGGTTTTTAGGCATTACCAACTCAAAGTGGCTGGTGGATTAATATAATTTGAAATTTGAATGTTGCAATCATAAATCGTACCTATGCATTCGAAAAATGATTACCAATGAAGCTCGTTTTTTTTAGCTACTAACTGTCAAAATCAAGATTGCATAAATTTCTTTACCTGTAATTTTTTTTTTATCTGTGATATATCATGCAGCAATTTTATAAATTATGTTGACCCATGGAGAATTTAAATTTTGAAGAAGCGTTGATCTGATATGTTGTGACCACTGACCATAAACATTTTTATCGAATGTATACCTACCTAAAATGTCTATTGTACAGCTGCTACTGGGTTGGTGATTGCAAATGTAAGAATTTTATAGGTTTGTGATTGTGTTTTCTTGTGCATATTATAAATTTTGATTTATCAAGAGAGAAGAAGAAGCCCCATTACCGAGACCAATTTTTCAGTTTTTCAACAGTTAGCTTTAATTGAGCTACGATGGTTGTTATGCTTTTACTGCTGCAAAATAAATTTAAGTCGTCAGCGTACAATGTTGATTGGGCGCTAGAATGGGAGATGCTATGTTTTTTTTAATGTTTTTGATAGCGACAAGAAATAGAGTGACTGAAATTGAGTCAAGGAGGAACTCCATTAATTTACGAAAATAGTTTGGACAAGATTTGACTGAATCTCACTTGGAAAGTTCTAGTTTTAAGGAAATAGCATATATATTTAAACATGTGGCCGTGGCTGAGAACTGAGATAAGACACAGTAAATTTAACTTTTATATGAAATATGATTTTTATAAGTTCTATA
>JANEHU010000073.1:0-36127 GCA_027563435.1 Nasonovia ribisnigri
TTCAATATTTGCCAGATTGAGCTGAAAATTGTGTGTATTGACGGAAAATTTTCTCTTCTCTTCGGTCTGCTAATTTGAATAGTTATAAAAAAATCCGATTGACTTTTCCTCGCTTATCCCGTGAAAACTAATTATCTCGTAAAAAATATAAAAATTGTTTTTAGTCAATTTTTTAGTCAAAGACAATCCAGATAGTGCAACAGACTTAGAAAGTCCCGCTGAACACAATTAAAAAAAAATAGACTGATTTAACTATTTTTGAAAGAGTTAGAAAAATCAAATTTTGAAAAAAGTTGTGTTTATTCATATGTGGGCAACTATAAGTCATAAAATCGTAAATACGCGTACGCCGTTGATTAGAAAATGTTCAATATTTGCCAGATTGAGCTGAAAATTGTGTCTATTGACAAAAAAATATTCTCGCTCCCCGAAAACGACGTTAACGCAGGCATGGTAAGAAACAATCTATATGCAGTCATTAAGTTTGCAGGGCAAGTTGAATCAAGTTCATATTTTTTAATTCCATTTAAAATATTTTGAAAGCATCAAATATTTCAGTTTCTTCAAATATTTAATCCTCAGAAATCGATTCATGGAACTTTTTTTACGAATCATTATACACAATGTTCTCTATAACTTCATTACTAGAGCGCGGATTTGTATGCATTTGCATATATTTATTCTGGTCGATCGTATGATATGCTAAGTGAGCACAAAATGTGTTTCATGACTTAACAATTTAAAAATGAAACTTTTTTAGCGCATATTTTTGCATATTTTGACATTTTTCTATTTTAAGAGCTTGTTTCACAATTTTAATAGCTTATTTCTTCTTTTAGTGCATATTTCATGTTTTTTTGTTTTTTTAGAAATTTTTGAAATGTATAGTATTATAATATAAGAAAAAAAAGAAAAAATTAAGAAAAGTAGATAAGTATTGATAGTTGGGTTCCATAATTGTTTTTAATTAATATATTGTATTAATTAAATTTTTAAAATTTTTTTTGCTAATTTTTTTTATGAAGAAGTGGACGAGTTCTCTTACAAATTTAAAAACTTGAGAATTTAGTATAGATTGCACATTTTTCCGTTAAAATTAAAATTTGTTGAAATAAATATTGAACTAATAAAAGACTTTGTTTATTGATTTGGTTGGCACAAAAACCTTATATTTATTTATTTAAATTTTTATTTGCAATATTTGCAACGGCTAAAATAATAATTTTTTTCTTCTATTGTGTTAAAATTGTTCTGAATGTTTATATATATATATTGTGGTCGGTTTTTCTGGTTCCTATAATATAATAAAATAGTAAATGATTGTGTATGGTAATAAAAAAAAATATGACATAATATAACGTCATTATGTAAATATTTTACGTATTTATTTGCCACGGAGTCGACGGCATCATGTCCTCTAACGTCCGGTCAAAATAGACAAAAACAGAGTCTATAGTTAAACTTCAAAATCGAAATAAAATGTGATATCACGTAACATAAAATATGTGAAACAATGAACATTTTTTTTGAATATTTATTTATTAAATTTTTTTTTACAATGACTGCAAATTTTACATTGGTTAAAATTATTCGTGGTTTTGTTTATGTTAATGTTGTAAATAGTTGTGTTTACGGTTGTGTTGGGTTTTTCCGGTTCCTGTAATATTATAAAATAAGTAAATGATTGTGTATGGTAATAAAATAAAATGTAACATAATATTATGTCATTATGTAAATATTTTACGTATTTATTTGCCACGGAGTCGACGGCATCACGTCCTCTAACGTCCGGTCAAAATAGACAAAAAAAAATGTAAACTTCGGAAAAATTCGCATAGAGCTGAAAATTGGTACACACCTTAGTTACATATTAAAAATGTCTCAATTATAAGTTTGTTTCATCTGTATAGTAATAATTTAAACGAAAGTGAAACAGTTATTGTTGAACGTAGAATTACAAATTTTATAATTAATTCAAGCGTTGAAAGAAATGATGGACATTTTGAATACCTACTTAAAAGACAAACAATCTGTGAAAACTCATGTGCAGTGTTGTAAAATGTACCTACACTCGAAAAAGTAGAGGAAATCCAAAAAAAAAAATGTACCTACCAAACGCCTAAAAGATTAAATTTTGAATTTGCAATATCTCATGAACTATATTATTCTTAGAAAAAAAGTTCAAAATACTTTTTTTTAGATAATTGCTTTATCTAAAAATTATTTTATAGCTATATTTTTACAAAAATACTTAAATTTTAAGAGATATTTGTGAAAAACCTACTTTTGTGACCTTCGAATTTTTAGCAACGGTGGGATTGATGGGGACTTTTGAAATTGTGTTTGTTATGATGTAGGTATCTAAGGCATACCTATATGTGTACCAATTTTCAGCTCTATGCGAATTTTTCCGAAGTTGAATGTTTATTTTGACTGGACTGGGCTGAGCATTTTGAGCATTGCATAAACGATGTAAAATATCAAATATACTAATTAGTTATTAGTAGGAAACGGATTTTAATTTAGTATACAATTGAAAATATTTAAATATATATTTGTTTATAACTTAAGAAATATTTATTTAAAAATGTATAATATTTAAATATTTAAATTGAAAATAAGATAGACTTTATAAGAAATATGAAATAATTTGAAAAATTAAGTAATACATAATACAAAAAAATGCATATTAAAAAAATTTATTCTGAATCATCCAAATAGTCTTCGTGCGGGAAACAGTTAGAAATTACACATAACTTGAAATTTTAAAAAGAGGAATGTCTGAACGTACCTATTAGTGCACGACACAAATCATCTTTAAAAACAGACTTACTATTATAGATGCAGATGATGCAGAAATAAAGTTTTGTTGAAATTTAAGATTTCTGTATTTCCAGTATACATGATATTTTGGATTCACTATTAAGTGGATATTGATAATGTGATATGTGAACAAGATATTTTCACTTGACATGATATTTTGGTTTGGCATTTCGCAAGTGTAAGTATACCTACGTGTTGCCGCCGAAGAGAAAAAGGTAGATGCTACTCTGACTACTAATCGGTCACGGAAGACTGGTCACACACACAAACACAAACACAACAAACAAACACACACACACACACACACACACACACACACACACACACACACACACACACACACACACAATATTTGTATTGTTTTATTGTTGTACAATGTAGCCATTGAACTATATTATAATAATATAGTTCAATGGTTGTAGCACGTCGCCAAGCAGGCTCTCCGAGCAAAGTATAACAACGGTCGCCGTGTTTTTTGTCTCTGCCCGAACGTCGTCGCAGCTTTATGGACGCGTGCAATTAATTTTATTTAAATAGTTATGTTTTATTTTTACTCGAATAGGAAATGTGTTATTTCTTATATTATTTTGTCGTGCCAGAGGGCCGCATATTATTTTTATATTATAATGTTTTTATAAGAGTTAACAACTTAAGTAGCTCCGTCAATATATATTTATTCTGTTTGGCCATCTATAATATATTTTAAGTATTATCATTATTTTATTCAAGCTTACAGCTCTTACAGCTACCTATATAATATAATTTTATCTGTTTGGCCAGAAGGGCCAGATATATTTTATTTATTATTATTTATTCTATAATATACTGTTCTGCCAGAAAGGCTGCATAGTATTGTTATTATTATTATTTTGTTTGGTCATAAGGGCCGCACTTTATTCTTATATTAACTATTTTATACGAGCCTCAGCTCTAATAGATGTATCAATATACGTAATTGTATTCTGTTCGACCATAAGGGTCGTGCCTTTATATAATATACTATATGTGTATATTTGCTTGACAAGTGTATATATATATATATAGTGTATTTTGCTTGACAAGTGTATATATATATATCTATATTAAGAGTTATTCTGTTGGACCAGAAGGGTCATAAATTATTATCATTTATCCTGTTAGGATGTGATTTATTATTATTACATTATTAATTATACCTTTGTGTTTCTGTGAATTTATCAGGCATCGTATCAAAACAACTTCTATTGTGTTTGGCAACATCTTTGTACATTGCACAGTCAACATCAACATTATTGAATATTTTGAACCTAATAAAGTTTGATTTTATTTTGTAATACTATAACAATTGAGGAAATATATCTTAGATTTAAATATTTATCCTAAATTTCTTAAGGACCATATACAGATTTACAAAATGTGATAATAAATTGTATTAGTAATTTCAGTCTTACAAAATTGTATAAATGTTTTAAATGGTTTGAATGTCAATATAATAACTCATCATGATGAATTTTTCTCAAATTATGAACCAAACAAAATCATAAAATTATTTTTATGAAGAAAACCAAATGTAATGTTTTGATGATGTAGCAAGTAGGTATTGCAATTAACTCTGCAAGGGATCAGTCAATAATTCCTATTTGTTCAAAATATATTAGATTTATATTTAAGTTTTATTAATAACAGTTATAACTTATAACTAATAAAAAATACTTAAGGTATTAATTGTAATAGGGAATCAGTTTTAATACAATTTAAAAATAGTTAATACTGTCATTATTTTCTTATTTTATGACTAAATCTGTACCAATCTTAAGTTTATTTATAGGTTTAATTCTTAACTAAAAATGAAAAATTTGCATATAACCATTTTTAAATATTTTTTATTGGTTGAAGTGTGTCAGAAAATACTCATTATTTTTTTAGAGAATAGTCCAAATAATTTTAACTTTGCTTTTTTGACAAATAAGTTCAAACCGACGTTGTGTATTAGTTGATTTACCCCATTAGAAACCACATCATTGATAATTGTATTAATAACTTTCAAAAAACCAATAGCATTTATGACTGGCTGAGCAAGAACTATCAATATACTATAATTTACATTTAAAATCAAATAATGTCAAAAAATACAATGTTGTATTAAGAGGACACCACACCCGCATGTGTTGTCTCCGTCTTACAAACGTTTAACTCCGCATATTTACGCTCAGCAGTTCACTTTTATTCCGCTAGCTTACAATTTAGAGTGAATCGACCTATTATGAACCTTGATGAAGGAAGTTTTTTTTACGACAATTCAGTTTTTAAGTGAGTCATGTATGTATAATAAATTTAAATTAAAAATACTCATAACTTATGTAAAAACTGTACTAGTGTAAAAAAACTTTTGACAAAACACAGATAATGTTCTTCAATATAGTTTCATAATTGGTCGATTGACTCTAATTTTTAAGCTAACGGAATAAAACGTGAACTACTGAACGTAAATTTGCTATGTTACGCGTTTGTAAGACGAAGACAACACATGCAGGTGTGGCGACCTCTTAAGAAATAACTTACATGCTGTTAAACGTTGAACACAGACCATAGACTTACCGATACTTTCTAAATAATGTACCTAAATTTTAGTTAGTACCTATGAAGACAGTTATAGATTTATAAAATAAATTTTAAATCATTTATTTTCATTGGCCAAACATGTTATGAACGTATAAAAAAAAAATATATTAGAGACTATTTGTTGTATTCCTTAATATTATTTTAAATAATAAGTATTTTTCACTCAGAATCACTAATGTTTATTTATATTTGGATTTCAATCAATCAATCAACAAACAAAGAAAACTTAACTGGTATATCAAAAAAAAAATGTATAGCACAAAGTACCTTTCTTTATCCTAAGTAAATACTATTATTTTATCATTTAATTGTATAAGATATTGAATATTATATATTAGTCCAGCTTCAAGACTTTTGAACAAACCTTCAATGAACATTACAATATTCATGATCACAATATTTTGAAAAGGTTTGAGACATCTAATTCATTTGAATTTAAATTATTTGGTGTTGTAAATTAGTTCCACTTTTTATATCAACTGACATATTTTTGTTCTCAAATAATACAATAATTACGGCAGGGCTTACTCTAAGGTGTTATTCAAATTAAAAGTGCAGGTTATGTTTAAACTTTTTATAGTTCGAAAAAAAAACCAGGCTTTATATTTATGAGTTGATAACATATCTGTTTCGTACTCAAATACAATCTCACCATAAGTTAAGTTCTTTATATAAAAAAAGAGCCATGAAGCTGTAAAGCAGAAAATATTGTATTTTCTTCAAGAATTTTTAAAACAGTGATTTGCAGTCGATCAGAATCTTCTTTCAATTTATAAGCAATTTGTTATTTTGTCATCACATAGAAGTTATCCATAAATCTATTGCTAAAGACATAGTTGAAGACATTATTTTCACTTCTGTGAAAATTCTAAAATGTCTTTAGTACGAGCTCTGAATTATAAAAAATGTTATTTTGTAAAAAAAAGTTAAAAAAATAAATCAAAAGAAACTGTTATTTTTAAATATTTTCTAACATTAATTGTTCCTTAAAATATGTTTAAGGTACTATTTACTATTAAGTAATATAACAAATAAGTTATGTGTACATGAGGCGATTTACTGAGGTGTCTACACTTTTTGTTTTGAATTTGTTTAACTTAGTACTTACTTTGGTTCATACAAATTAAATTTTAAATAAGTAGTTGATTAGTTAAAACTGTTTTAATTTAGATGAGCTGAATAGAATACCTCATAAAATGTTTGTCCACTACAATTTCTATATATATATAGACAAATTTAGATTAGTGAGATCAGATATATATTATATAATACAGAAACGATGATACTAACAAATACTTATATAATGTAAGCATATTGTATTTGTATACTTATTCTCTTTTCCCTAATTTTCTTATATAGGTAGGTACATATTTTATAACTAGGTATGTAGTTTGTATGAAATAATTATGAGTTCACTCTAAAAACAATAGCCTTGTGTTTGATTCTTAAACAATGTTTAAATTGTAGTATGGCTGGTCGTTCTTGAGGTTAGGTTACATAAGACATGCATCTAAAAACTGGAACAGCCAAATAATCGAAAAAGAAACCTGTACTAATCAATTACAAGATGGAATTACTAAAACAGTAATAACTATGAAAGATGGAAAAAAATGCATAGAAACAATCACAAATAATTCAAAAACTGGAGAAAAAATTGAAAATTGAAAATTATCCAACTCGGACCAAAGTAATTCTGTAATACAACTCTATCTCATCTAGTTATACGTAACTAATTAATTTAACTTTCTTTTCTATTTTTCTTATTGAAATATAGAGGAATTGAATTAAAAAATCAATTTCCAAAATTCTAATAGCGTAAATACATTTGTGAATGGATAGACACAAAAATCTAGTCATAATATTATAATATTATAAAAACACTATAAGGCTACTCATACATTGTTACAAAATCATTATAAAATATAAAAAAGTGGGTATGTGCATGGCGCTTGGCTGTACAGTAGGTTACAAGTAATATATGGTGTTATATTTGAATTCAATGATATAAAATCATTATAAACGATAAATGGTTCTGACCGAACATGGATTGTCAGCCTATAATTTTACTACTAAGTATATTTGATGATATTGTGATTTAATTTATTTATTTTACTATTAGGCACAACGTAGGTTAAATTAATTTTTGCTAGAAAAATGACATTTAAAAATGTCATTATGTGTATAAAATATAATAATGTTCATTAAAAGTCTCATATACATCTACAAATAATATTTTTAAATTACAACAAAATAACTGAAATCATTATTCTTGGTTTTAATATGTAATTTTGTCAAATTTGAATTTAAAATATCTGTAAAAAATAACTGAGCTTATATATTTTTTAGACTTTTTGGGTTACATACGCATTTAAAGTTCAAAATTTGTCAATATTTATCAAAAATTGATAAGGTACAAATTATTTTCTGTTTAATCATAAAATGTTAAATTATTATAGCTAAGGACTGTAAACTCAAAACAAATTTCCACGTAAGTAGTTAATTCTGTAACCAAAATATCAAAGAATCAGTTTTTTTACAGTTATTTTAAGCTAAAATTTGGACAAAAATATTTATTAAAACCAAGAATAACGATTTTGTTATTTTGTTGTAATTTAAAAATATTATTCGTATTATTATATTTTATACATTAACACGGTGATATTTTCAAATGCAATTTTTTTGAATAAAATAAATTTAACCTCCTATGGCACTTATGTCTATAATAATAAAATTAATTACATTAATCACACAATAATATCATAAAATATACCTACTTATTTGGTAATATTATAGGCTGATAGACCGTCTTCCATCAGAATCGATTTTCTTTTACAATGATGGTATATCATTGAATTCAAATTTGAAATATACATTAAAGTGACTCTAGATACCCAATGCACAGCAGAACGTTAGGTACCCACTTTTTTAATTGAACTTTTGAGCTTGAAGCACTTCTTAAAAATGAATTAACACTTGATTTTATTGTTTTTTTCTTGGAGTCCTAATATACTACGCCATCCTAGCAATAATTGTAATGGTTGATCCAATCTTTGTAATCACTCTAAAATTAAAATATAAAATCACTTATTATTTGTTTAATATTTATTTTTATTAATTTTAACAGGCTTCACATGTTCAAGTTCATATGTAGTGAACGATACGTGAATGTGAACGACGTTTATATATTTAATGAATTTGAACGATTTTTAGACGTTCAAATTTATTTAATATTTAATAAATATTGATTGATAATACTATTATAATTTGAGCCCGGAATTATGTTCTTTAAAAATATCTAAAATAAAATGCTAATATTCTCTTAAAAAGTTGAAAATATTCTTCCAATATTCTTTAAAAATCATAATAAAATATGATATAATATCATTGTATACGAAAAACGATTCTGAGCGGAGACGGTATGTCAGTCTAGGATATTTTAAATTATATTGATATTTCTATTATACGGTAGCTGCTAAGTTGAATTAATATTATTCATATTATTTAATTATTAACCTAAAATTATCAGTGATGCTATAAAAATATTATAATATATACTTTTACTCGTTAAAATTGATTTTAATATGTAATTTCGTCCAAATTTGAACTTAAAATGTCTGTAAAAAATAACTGTGTTTAAATATTTTTTAGATTTTTTGAATACAGTATGTACTATTTATTAGAATCTTTATTTTAAATTTTCAATCCTTAGTTATTAAAACTGACCATTTTATAGTTGTTTATTTACAATGATTGATAATTTTCGAGATTTTTATGAATTTTGTCAAAATTCGAACTTTAAATGATTATAAAAAAAATGTGTGCCTATGTATTTTTAATATTTTTCAATTGCTATTGTAATAATATATCAGGAGCCTTGTATTAAATTTTCTTTATTTTTGGCCCAACAAATAAAATTTTATTGATATTAATAGAAAAAAAAACTAAAAAATTTGAAAATTTAAATCATCCGTAAAATACTGAAAAACAGTTAAAATATATTAAAAATTAGATGGTGTATAGAAATAGCTTATATAAACTATCAATGAAATTTTCATGCATCTACAGTTATTTGTTTTTGAATTGCAACAAAATAAGAAAATCGCTACGTGAGAAATCGAGTGAATATCGAATCTTGTACAAATTTGAACTTAAAATGCTCATAGAAGTTTATTATGACTTGCTTATAAACTTTTTTTTATTGATAAAATTAGGCAAACTTATGAGGAATCTTGTATCACATTTTCAAATCTTAGATTTAAAAAGAAAAATTTTTATGAATTTCTAACTCAAAATAAATTGCACATTTTCGTCATTTTTACGTATTTTGTCAAAATTTGAACTTTGACTACATATAAATAAAAATTTTGACTGCAGATTTTTAATATTTTTCATCTGCCTTTGAAACTATATATTAGAAGCCTACTATTAAATTTTCAAGATTTTTTACCCAACAAATAAAATTTTATTGACATTTATAGAAAAAAAAACTAAAAAAATTGGAAACTGAAAATGTCCGTTAACAGCTCAAAATAAGTCAGAATATTTTGAAAATGCTATGGTGTGTAGAAAATGCTTATATATACATTCGGTCAAAATGTCATGTCTGTACGGTCATTTCTTTTAGAGTTATACCAAAAACCAAAATCGATTTTGTCGAAAATTGGTTTTCCGTAAAAATTACCGTTTTCCCCTTAATTTTTCATTTGTTTTTCCAGGCGCTCATGAAAACTGCTGGGAGAAAATCAAAGCATTTTTACTGTCCTAAAACGTGATGACAGACACAAAAATTAAAAAAATAAAAAAACACACATCGTTGTAAAATCAATACATTCATCGCTCCGCTCAGAATCTAAAAATAGACTGATTTAACCATTTTTGAAAGAGTTAGAAAAATCAAATTTTGAAAAAAGTTGTGTTTATTCATATAATGTGGGCAACTAAGTCATAGAATCGTAAATACGCGTACGCCGTTGATTAAAAAATGTTCAATATTTGCCAGATTGAGCTGAAAATTGTGTGTATTGACGGAAAATTTTCTCTTCTCTTCGGTCTGCTAATTTGAATAGTTATAAAAAAATCCGATTGACTTTTCCTCGCTTATCCCGTGAAAACTAATTATCTCGTAAAAAATATAAAAATTGTTTTTAGTCAATTTTTTAGTCAAAGACAATCCAGATAGTGCAACAGACTTAGAAAGTCCCGCTGAACACAATTAAAAAAAAATAGACTGATTTAACTATTTTTGAAAGAGTTAGAAAAATCAAATTTTGAAAAAAGTTGTGTTTATTCATATGTGGGCAACTATAAGTCATAAAATCGTAAATACGCGTACGCCGTTGATTAGAAAATGTTCAATATTTGCCAGATTGAGCTGAAAATTGTGTCTATTGACAAAAAAATATTCTCGCTCCCCGAAAACGACGTTAACGCAGGCATGGTAAGAAACAATCTATATGCAGTCATTAAGTTTGCAGGGCAAGTTGAATCAAGTTCATATTTTTTAATTCCATTTAAAATATTTTGAAAGCATCAAATATTTCAGTTTCTTCAAATATTTAATCCTCAGAAATCGATTCATGGAACTTTTTTTACGAATCATTATACACAATGTTCTCTATAACTTCATTACTAGAGCGCGGATTTGTATGCATTTGCATATATTTATTCTGGTCGATCGTATGATATGCTAAGTGAGCACAAAATGTGTTTCATGACTTAACAATTTAAAAATGAAACTTTTTTAGCGCATATTTTTGCATATTTTGACATTTTTCTATTTTAAGAGCTTGTTTCACAATTTTAATAGCTTATTTCTTCTTTTAGTGCATATTTCATGTTTTTTTGTTTTTTTAGAAATTTTTGAAATGTATAGTATTATAATATAAGAAAAAAAAGAAAAAATTAAGAAAAGTAGATAAGTATTGATAGTTGGGTTCCATAATTGTTTTTAATTAATATATTGTATTAATTAAATTTTTAAAATTTTTTTTGCTAATTTTTTTTATGAAGAAGTGGACGAGTTCTCTTACAAATTTAAAAACTTGAGAATTTAGTATAGATTGCACATTTTTCCGTTAAAATTAAAATTTGTTGAAATAAATATTGAACTAATAAAAGACTTTGTTTATTGATTTGGTTGGCACAAAAACCTTATATTTATTTATTTAAATTTTTATTTGCAATATTTGCAACGGCTAAAATAATAATTTTTTTCTTCTATTGTGTTAAAATTGTTCTGAATGTTTATATATATATATTGTGGTCGGTTTTTCTGGTTCCTATAATATAATAAAATAGTAAATGATTGTGTATGGTAATAAAAAAAAATATGACATAATATAACGTCATTATGTAAATATTTTACGTATTTATTTGCCACGGAGTCGACGGCATCATGTCCTCTAACGTCCGGTCAAAATAGACAAAAACAGAGTCTATAGTTAAACTTCAAAATCGAAATAAAATGTGATATCACGTAACATAAAATATGTGAAACAATGAACATTTTTTTTGAATATTTATTTATTAAATTTTTTTTTACAATGACTGCAAATTTTACATTGGTTAAAATTATTCGTGGTTTTGTTTATGTTAATGTTGTAAATAGTTGTGTTTACGGTTGTGTTGGGTTTTTCCGGTTCCTGTAATATTATAAAATAAGTAAATGATTGTGTATGGTAATAAAATAAAATGTAACATAATATTATGTCATTATGTAAATATTTTACGTATTTATTTGCCACGGAGTCGACGGCATCACGTCCTCTAACGTCCGGTCAAAATAGACAAAAAAAAATGTAAACTTCGGAAAAATTCGCATAGAGCTGAAAATTGGTACACACCTTAGTTACATATTAAAAATGTCTCAATTATAAGTTTGTTTCATCTGTATAGTAATAATTTAAACGAAAGTGAAACAGTTATTGTTGAACGTAGAATTACAAATTTTATAATTAATTCAAGCGTTGAAAGAAATGATGGACATTTTGAATACCTACTTAAAAGACAAACAATCTGTGAAAACTCATGTGCAGTGTTGTAAAATGTACCTACACTCGAAAAAGTAGAGGAAATCCAAAAAAAAAAATGTACCTACCAAACGCCTAAAAGATTAAATTTTGAATTTGCAATATCTCATGAACTATATTATTCTTAGAAAAAAAGTTCAAAATACTTTTTTTTAGATAATTGCTTTATCTAAAAATTATTTTATAGCTATATTTTTACAAAAATACTTAAATTTTAAGAGATATTTGTGAAAAACCTACTTTTGTGACCTTCGAATTTTTAGCAACGGTGGGATTGATGGGGACTTTTGAAATTGTGTTTGTTATGATGTAGGTATCTAAGGCATACCTATATGTGTACCAATTTTCAGCTCTATGCGAATTTTTCCGAAGTTGAATGTTTATTTTGACTGGACTGGGCTGAGCATTTTGAGCATTGCATAAACGATGTAAAATATCAAATATACTAATTAGTTATTAGTAGGAAACGGATTTTAATTTAGTATACAATTGAAAATATTTAAATATATATTTGTTTATAACTTAAGAAATATTTATTTAAAAATGTATAATATTTAAATATTTAAATTGAAAATAAGATAGACTTTATAAGAAATATGAAATAATTTGAAAAATTAAGTAATACATAATACAAAAAAATGCATATTAAAAAAATTTATTCTGAATCATCCAAATAGTCTTCGTGCGGGAAACAGTTAGAAATTACACATAACTTGAAATTTTAAAAAGAGGAATGTCTGAACGTACCTATTAGTGCACGACACAAATCATCTTTAAAAACAGACTTACTATTATAGATGCAGATGATGCAGAAATAAAGTTTTGTTGAAATTTAAGATTTCTGTATTTCCAGTATACATGATATTTTGGATTCACTATTAAGTGGATATTGATAATGTGATATGTGAACAAGATATTTTCACTTGACATGATATTTTGGTTTGGCATTTCGCAAGTGTAAGTATACCTACGTGTTGCCGCCGAAGAGAAAAAGGTAGATGCTACTCTGACTACTAATCGGTCACGGAAGACTGGTCACACACACAAACACAAACACAAACAAACAAACACACACACACACACACACACACACACACACACACACACACACACACACACACACACACAAACACACACAATATTTGTATTGTTTTATTGTTGTACAATGTAGCCATTGAACTATATTATAATAATATAGTTCAATGGTTGTAGCACGTCGCCAAGCAGGCTCTCCGAGCAAAGTATAACAACGGTCGCCGTGTTTTTTGTCTCTGCCCGAACGTCGTCGCAGCTTTATGGACGCGTGCAATTAATTTTATTTAAATAGTTATGTTTTATTTTTACTCGAATAGGAAATGTGTTATTTCTTATATTATTTTGTCGTGCCAGAGGGCCGCATATTATTTTTATATTATAATGTTTTTATAAGAGTTAACAACTTAAGTAGCTCCGTCAATATATATTTATTCTGTTTGGCCATCTATAATATATTTTAAGTATTATCATTATTTTATTCAAGCTTACAGCTCTTACAGCTACCTATATAATATAATTTTATCTGTTTGGCCAGAAGGGCCAGATATATTTTATTTATTATTATTTATTCTATAATATACTGTTCTGCCAGAAAGGCTGCATAGTATTGTTATTATTATTATTTTGTTTGGTCATAAGGGCCGCACTTTATTCTTATATTAACTATTTTATACGAGCCTCAGCTCTAATAGATGTATCAATATACGTAATTGTATTCTGTTCGACCATAAGGGTCGTGCCTTTATATAATATACTATATGTGTATATTTGCTTGACAAGTGTATATATATATATATAGTGTATTTTGCTTGACAAGTGTATATATATATATCTATATTAAGAGTTATTCTGTTGGACCAGAAGGGTCATAAATTATTATCATTTATCCTGTTAGGATGTGATTTATTATTATTACATTATTAATTATACCTTTGTGTTTCTGTGAATTTAGTATATACTTTATACCATTATTGTGTTGCTGTGATTTATTATATATTTTGTATCATTATTATTCAATTGTGTGTTATACAGCAGCTCATTTTTACCAACAACCGTGTTACTATTATTTTAATATTTGCCTAATTGTATACACACCTACCACACATACATACATTAATACACAATTACACTGTGTAATTTACACATAATTACAAAACAGCACTACGTAGCTCGACAGTATTTGCCCGGCGATTCCGACCACTACTGCTCGAGCTATCACACCACTACACACCCAGCTAGTTCCCCACATATTTTGTGACCTAGGTGTTGGTAGGTAATGAATTAGGTGTCCGCGTGCGCGTATTATCATTATATGCTCCGGCTCCCGACCCGCACAATATATTACACTTTATCCCAATGTTTTTCAACCTTTATTTTTACAACAACAACCTAATTTAGAGCCATAAAAATAGTGATACTTTCAAAACAATTAATGGATTTTTGATAAAGTAATAATAATTATAAAACTTTAGGTACCTATGTAAATTGAGTAATGAATCATTACTATTAGTTTCATTACAATTAATAGTCGAAATGTCGAATTTTCTTGATTTGATTTATTTATCCCTTTTTTCCCATTGAGCGGCTAACAATTTATTTTCTAACTCGTTATTCTTTTTTTTTTCTATTCTGTGCACCCGATAGTTTTTTAGGAGCCATTCTGATTCTATAAATCAAAAATATACTACCATTAACTACTGCTATTCATATACTATGTAGGTAATTAAAATATATCATAAGATGTCTTACCTTAAATCCTTAAAAAAAGCTCAAGAGCAAACTTGGTTTCAATGTAGGAACGAACTTTTCAGCTGCCTGATTCGATTCAGATAACGTACTGACGTGACACGGTGATTTGTAAAATGTAAAAATAATATATAATACCAATAGGCAATAATTTGTATCTGGTTTTTATTTACTTTTTCGATTATTGCACCCCACGTGCTCAACGTGCAGTCAATTTTAAGATAAAAAATACAGTAATTTATTATAAAGCCAAATAATACAAGAATAAAACGTTGCGATTGACTAATTGCTATTGCTCGAACATAGTCGGAAATATTTTGTTCAGAAAAAATTTGTAATGGTCCAAAATAATTGTAAAACGATAATCTTTCTCATATTCATATATTTATTTCTATTTTGTGCACCCGATAGTTTTTTAGGAGCCATTCTATAAATCAAAAATATCCTGCCCTTTAACTACTGCTATTCATATACTATGTAGCCATGTAGATTAAAATATATCATAAGATGTCTTACCTTAAGGATACTGGATATTATTCGTATTGTAATGATTTTAATGATGACACGACGATACGGAACGTTCCACAACGTTCCGTCCAACTTGAAAACTCCATTAACCCTGCAGCTACGACTTCTCGATTGTATACAATTTTTTATCAATATACGCTGTGCATAATATACGTCCTGTCAATGCTGTACTCGAGTCTCGAAGAGGTTATCTCAAAACAAGTGAAACGAGATTCAGAAAATATTATTTAATTCAATATTTAAAAGTGTGTGCGTCGTTCAATATACGTACGTGGTGACGTAAAGTCGTGATAATGACTAATAACAATGAGTTGTTGGAAAAAAATATTAGTAAGTTCTTGTAGTCCGATTTTAATTGTGGAAAATAATTTTAATTCACTTGCCTTTCCTTTGTCTTGTAAAATTTACATTTTCGAGATCTTGTATAAATAGTCTATGTAGTGGGTTTTTAAACACGTACGGTTTCAAATTAATTCACTTAATTTCCCAAAATAAAGATATGCTATAGGTAAATGGTCAACTAAACAAAAATAAAATAAAATAGTCTCCCTCAAACCATAGAAAACAATGAATTCAAATTATTTTTCTAAACTAAAATTGGATGGCTAGAAATGTGTTTATTATTAATGGTCTAAATGCACGGAAAATTCAATCGCTTAGAATCCCCTTGATACTTGTTAATAATAATAACATGACTACTCATGGCTCAATAACCGATTAGGTTAACCATTTCAAGATATACATTTTTTTTTGTAGCCTAATAACAAAGAGATTAACATTTCAATGGGAATAGCTCTCAATGCTTCACGTCATTAAAGGCCTCCGACTTTCACACATTAGCTTAACATCATCACCTTCGTTCGCTGTCATAAGTGCATTACCTTCCTCATTAGCATCACAGACATTTTGGTGACAACATTATCAAACACGGATTATATGCATTTGCATGTCTGTATACCGTACATAGGAATGTGTGTATAATATAATATATATTATGTTATAATATTACCGTCTGTAATGTTGTTATATCATAATACGTGCTCAACCATTGAATTCAAAATAAATTATATATTATATCTCTAATTTATTCCTCTTGTATAGTTTTAACATCATATCAATACAGTGAGTTATAGAAATCGCTTACATTGAATTCAAAATAAATACTTTTTTTATTTCCAATTTAGTCTTTATATGTTATTCATAAAGCTTATGGATAGGTATAAAAAATTAGGATTGTGCTGTTTAATAATTGTATTTTGTGTTTTTCTTCATTTATTTTTTAATAAATTTTTTTTATTTGTTTTTATGGTAGATAACAAGTTCATTTTGGTAGATATTTGTCGTGCGATGTATCACATATTGCACCAATGCCGATACTTTGACAGAGGACAAATATAAAGTAATACTGGTACCTGGTTATGAATTACTTTTATGAAGTTGGTAATAATATGGCTTATATAAATGTATGTGAAATAAACTTCACTTCGACTTTAAACCCTCCAAGTAATATACTAATCACATTTTAATTTCAGATCTACTAGTTACGATTGACATTGACATTTTATATTTATGAAATCAACAACTTACACAAAGATATCAGTTCTAACTTCTATGTTTGATGGATCGTTTCATAAGGATAATTATAAGGTATTAAAAATTAGGATTGTGCTGTTTAATATTTGTATTTTGTGTTTTTTTTTATATTTAAATTTAATCATTTTTATTTATTTTTATGGTGGATCACAAGTTTTTTTTGGTGGATGTTTGTCGTGTGATAGACCACATTGCACCAATGCTGAAACTTCAACAGAGGGAAAATAGCAAGTAATACTGGTAACTGATTATGAATTCCATTTATGTAGTAGGTAATAATATGGATTATATAAAATTATGTAGAATAAATTTCCTCAAAGAAATATTTACTTTAAACTGGCCATATTAATATACTAATAACATTTTAAATGCAGGATTACCTAAGAGTTACAAATAGCATCGACATTTTGTTTTGATAAGATCAACAGCTTACACTGAAGATATCGATTCTAAACTCTATTTTGAATTGATCGTTATATGATCATTTACTAAGAATTTCTTTAACATTAGTTATAAATTTCAAAAATAACACTCATTACCATCAGATTTTAAAATATTAAACTATACACAATTTTCTATAAATTAGATGTCTATTTATTTTACAAATTGTATTTCAAAGTTATGCCTAATGATTTACCTGCCTGTGTGATTAGTGTTAGTGAGTAACTTTACTTGTATTACAACTAAACTTATAAATCACTGTAACACAATGAGTTTAAAGCAATTGTTCATGTTTGGTAATTTAAGTTACTTTTTGAGATAATGTCTTTAAAACTACTCATATCTTTTTCCTCAATTCAATTGTTGGAACTAATCGACAATATTAAAATGGCGTTTTGACAAGCCATACTTTTTTATTAACGTATAATACTGTTCTATTTGTTATATAGACAATTTTTTTGTTTTTGTATTGTAGAGGATTTTTATAAAAACTTGTGTTACATTTGTGACGGTAAAATATTTAAAATAAAATTATTATTTAAATATCTTTTAATATTATTAACTGAATATTCTGACATCTAGTAAAAATAATAAAATTATTTTTATCAGAGATTTGTCATTATCGCTTATTGGTACTATTATGACATAGGTAATGTTTTAAACATATTAATAATTAAGATGTATTCATATTGTTTAAGTAAACTAGACTACTTAAGTAATTAAATTACAGCTTTGTAATTGTATGATTTAATTACTAAGAAAAAGGTAATTTTCCAAGCATTGCCGTCATATTATTAAAATAATAAACTATGATATAGATAGGTAAAAATGATCTATACTAAACTTGTTCACCTACCTGAACTATATATTTTAATTTTATTATTTCTGTCCCAATACACAGAAGATAACATTAACAGCGTAACTAACAATTCTGTCTTATTTTTTTAGGAATGCAATTGATGACTATCCAGCAACAACATAGAGAATACCAATCAAACACAATATTCATCTTTCTGTGGTCAACAGTGCTTATCTGAGGGCCAATTACAATATAAACATAATAATATATTTGTGATGTCTTTAGAATTTTCTATGAGATAGTTGAAATATTCTCTGTGAATGTTAGCATCAAACTTTAAACTGAAATTAGAAGTTAAAACCCTCCATAATATTATACTAAATACATAATATAATATATTAATATAACATATTAAGCTTCACAATTACCTGTATCTTTAAATTTGTATTTAAATTTTTCGGGTTGTAATAATTTCTTTTTCCATATATATTTCTCTATTTTTAACTAAGTGTCAAACCTAATTTTTTAAAACAAAGTTTAAATAAAATAAAAAATATCTTTTGGTGCAAATAAGTTTTCTATTTGTATGCATAATTATTTTATATTGTTTTAATCTAACAAATATTATGATAACATGGTTTTTTTTAACACTTGACCCATGTCTTTAATATACAAGGTTGTTCCTCATGACTTATATTGTTATCAAACTAAATAAAATGACAGCATAAGGGTACAGACCATGGCTATGGCCCCTACGCCAGAATTTTAATTCCTCAACATGGACAAAAAAGATATAGTGGTGGTGCTATTCCAGTCACTAGATTCTAGTATATTTAATCCTTACAACTTTACCAATTAATATGTAAAACTTACTTTACAAATTGGGCCACTAGATGGCGATATTATCATTATTTATTGTGGGCATACTATTTTATTTGTGTTACGTGGTGGTTTTTCTAGAGGCAACTCAATGTTACAACTGTGTTCCTGAACTTGTTAATTAAAATACAATTAACATAGCTTAAATTTATTTCACTATAATAAAATACTGCAGTAACCAAACAATGGTTAAACCCAGATAGTATAGTAAGTGCACCGATCATACACCTAGTTAAATAATTTGATATAATCTGTGGTATAAATATAGTATACCGTACACATACCTGTTTGTAAAATATGATCATTTTAATACTTATATTCTAACAAATGATCATTTTTAAACTTTGAATTAGTTATCGATAACATTTAGTTTATGCTAGATTGAATAGTGAATAATGAAGTATGCTATATGAAAATAATATAATTTCTGGTTCCAAACATTGTGCATTAGATTTTAGAGCAATATAAGTTATAAGTTATAACCTTTAATATAACTTTCTGTTTTTTGTAATAATTTTATGACACTATTTTCGGTATAAATATTGTGGTAATGATACAAAATTTAACATAAGATCTTTAAAAAAATTATAATATAATAGCAGTTTATTTTTCTATACATACAATATTTATTGGTGATTTAATAATTTTGATAAACAATTATATCGGTATAATGTCGCATTTTACATTTTACAATGTAGGTAGGACAGTATATGATATGATCAATTTATCGTGAAGTATAGTGTTTTATCAAATATTCAATTTTTTTTTTCAAACATTTTAAGATAATTTCATTAGATTTTTTATAAATGATTTAAGAAGCGCAACTCCAAAAACTACTATGGTAAATTATATAATTTAAATATAAAACTACAAGCATGTTATGATAATAATTATAATTTCTAACTAATATATAAAATATGATATAAAACGGTGGTCTGACTGATAAGCGAATGGTTGAGGTAAGACCATGACCCCGATGGTGAATAGCTGGTGAATTGATCGTGAGAAAAATCGTATGACGTGTAGTTATGCACTATTAATTCTCACGTGTTTTTTAATCAGGTATTTCTATAGGAATGTCATGTTTAAGTATGACTTCCGGTCGTAGACCAAGCAAACATTCTTCTCGTGCAAACTTGTACTCGTACGAAACGATGTTTTTAAATATAATTTACAATCCATTTTTCTATATACCATATTTTTCTTTTATAAGCATTTAAAGTTCAAATTTTTATAAAAGCCGCAAGCATCACGAAAATGCGTAAATTATTTGAGTAAAAAATTTGCGGAAGCTTAGAAGGGCCAACTAATATTCACGATAAAAAATTATATCTCGTTCATACAACATAAATTCTTGTTGGCGATGAGTCGTAAAGCGAAGGCCGAAGGCCGTAATCTAACAATGACAATATAATATATTGACCGAACACTTAGCCTATTTAATTTGAATTCAAATATTTGGCGGGCTTCCACCGTGGCGTTATAGAGTAATTCATTCACGGTTACCGGTTACAACCTGTCACCTGATATGGACTTTTCCTTAATATCATATTACATCAGGCGTCCTTTTGCGTTCGATTATAACATCATGTAGGAAAACCGATTGTTTATTGAGAACTACTATTAAAGTTCTAAATAACATTCTATGCACACCGTACGTATTATGAATTATTTGGTTATGAAATAAATATTAAATAGTGACATTGTGAAATTCTAAAAAAAAAATAAAAATTATATTCGTCATCCAATATAACACTGCAGATACACAATGGAGGACGATTTATTAGAATTTTTGAGGGAACGAGGTACAAACGAATATATTATTACAGAGTTTCAAAATGAAAAGGTACCAATATACATTTATTTTATTAATATGAGTGTTTAAACTTAACCTAATTAACTATCGTGGATATACCAATCTATGTACATGTTTATCTTATATGTGTACCTATAACCTATATATTATATTATTTTCAGTGTTATGTAGTAATGTAACACATATTACAAATTACTGCAACAACATTTTTTATCAGTATCGCTGTATACATTTAATCATGTTTTATTTAAATTAACTCAGTTGCAACAAATTTAATTTCTAAAATTGATTTAGGTACCTAACACTGGTTATTTTACTAAAAATTGTGCAGAAAAAAAAAAAAACTGAGTTCCTAGGTACCTAACTCTTTAGAATATATTAATTATCAGGAACATTATTTTATATTTCAGATTTATAAGAGTATCCTGGCGTTAATGGATATTAATGATCAGATGCTTTTAAAATTACTTCCACATTATAGTGATCGATTGGCAGTTTTAGATTTTGTTAGAAAAACTACCTGTCGTAAACGTAAATCATATATTAATGAGAAATTACCTACAAAAAATAAAAATAATAAGTAAGTAAATGGTACATATTATATTCTAGTTATTTTGTTTGCTATAAATTATAATAATAACACTAAAATTATATGTTTATATGCTTAAATTTATCTGTAATCCCATATTATCTAATGTATTAAATTACTAAGCATCATTGAATTTAGTTTAATTTATCTTAACTTATCAAATTTGAAAATTAATATATAATATCTACTAATTATAAGTGGTTACTTACAAATTTTGCCTGCCTTCTAAAAGTTGCTGATTGTATTAAAGGTGTTGGGCTCTTAAACTAAATGTTGATAACAATATTAGGTATATAGTTTATTATTTGAAAAATGGTAAACAATAGGTACTTACTAAGGTCAGCTAATTCCAGCTAAAATTAGATACACAAAATTACTGAACCAAACTATTATACTTGAACAAAGCCTGAGATGTAGAGTAGTTTAACATTTAACTCCTAAATATGATTTATTAAAAATCCTAACATTTGTTCTATAACTTAAATATTCATTATGTTTAACTATTTACAGCCTTCATCTAAAAAATAATACTCGTGCATCAAAAATAGTGAAGTGTATTGATATTGGTTGGATGCATTTTGATTTTAATGTGTGCAGATATAAACAAGTAAGTATGGTTTGGTGCAAGTTAGCTACAAGAGTATATTATGTTCACCTTTCTTATTTTTTTTTTTTATTTTTACCATTTCTAGTAGTCTTTATGAGGATGTCAGCGCACTATTTATTTTCTCTCTCTGGCCCACGCGCAACATAAACAAAATGCATTTACACTGAATCATTTTTTCTATGTTTTTTAGTAATGATAGAGTTAAATCACCCATTACAAAAAAGATAGATAATAATATTTATGAGGCAATGATATATCGATTTTATATTTTATCGTTATTTGACTTTCAAAACAAACAAAATTATGTTGTAAATTTAAATTGTTTTGAGACCATATATAGACAAATCGATATGTCATTCCCTCAAAAATATTATTCTTTATCTTTTTTGTAATGGGTGTTTAAACTCTAAGATTATTTAAAATCATAGAAAAGATTATCCTGCGTAAATGCGTTTTGTCTATGTTGCGCGTGAGCCAGAGAGAGAAAACAAACAGTGCGCTGACATCATCTTAACTTAATAATATTATTTATTAACTACTCAGATCACTCAGATATATTGGAACATATTTACATAGTTACATACTATACTTTCTTAAGTACTATTTCTATGTATTTTATTCAAATAAAAATTTATATTAACTACATGATTTAAATAAGTGTTCTTACACTCAACATTTGTCTAGAAAACAGATTTACAAATTGATTATTTTTAATTTAAAAAAAAAAATTGTTATAAGATTAAACATTTTTATTTTTGATATTTATTAGAACAAAGGTTATATCATTTGCAAAGTCTTCCTATTATACACTGTATAAAATGTATAGATTTGTGAAAGTAACATAATATTACAAAATAGCTTTTTTTTAATTTACTTAAAATTTGACAAAACTAAATTAATTTTTAACCAATCTTATGTTTCAGGTTCGTAAAAAAGATGGAGGAGGTTGTAAAAATATAACAATGCTAAAGAAATCTACTAAAAAAAATATTATTGCTGCTGCAATAAATATATTTTTTCCCAACGGTCAGTCAATTAAAGGTTCTATATGTGATTTTGAAACTGATTTACTTGATTTTCATCGAAATCCATTCATGGAAGATATAAATATTTCAGAAATGTTACAACAAACGGGTAAATAATATTATATTTGAAAAATTTAACAGATTTTTATAAAAATTTTAAATTAACAGGATTAAAAACAGCGAGGTTCTACTTGGCGACAAAACAGAAGTGTCCTCCTGAACGCTGTGATAATAGTGACTCTAATTCCATTACTCCAGATCCAATTCAAATTATTGATCATGAAAACTTTTCAACAATAACAAATATTGTAGAAGAATATCCATCTCAAAATAATAAATGTAATACTTTGACTTCCACTACACCACCATTAGTTGATCATAAACAGGATGGGGTACTTCTATCTTGGTTTGAAGCATTTGGTTCTATAAAACACCTTAAACCACTGAATCATAATTATAATTTCAATGCACCTGCTACTGTCACATCTGAAAGTGAATTGTTTTTATCAAGTAACATCAGTAATAGAATAACAACTAGTGTTACAGACAATTCAAAGTATCCTTCAGCTCATGTCATCACAACTATTGAAAATGTACCTACAAATAATTTTCCTGATATTGGTAACTTTCAAAATCATAACCACTTAATCCTTCATCGTGGAAGAATTTTTCATGAGTTATTGGACGCAATTGAAAATATTGATAAGACCTGTGACTCTATCACTATTGAACTCATATTACCTAACGGGCTACCTGAAAACGCTATTGATGCAGATGGTGTATTAAAAGAAGCTCTTAGTGAATTTTGGAGTAGTTTTTATGAAACTTCAACTGAAGGAACTACTTTGAAAGTACCTTGTTTGCGGAATGATTTTAAAAGTCTTCAGTGGAGAACAATTGCAAAAATATTTTACATAGGATGGAAAAAAGTAAAATATTTTCCAGTAAAACTTGTACCATCGTTTTTTGAACAAGTATTATTTGGACATACTGAATCTGACTTAATCGAAGTATTTTTACAAACAAAATGTGAAGCTGATAAGCATATTTTATCAAGTGCTTTAAAAGATTTTGAAAATGTCGATACAGATGAAGTAATAGATATTACAAGGGATTTAAGGTGTAGAAATATTGAAAATAAAAATAACTTTAAAACAATATTGGAAGAAATTGCACACAAAGAACTTATTCAAAAGCCAATGTTTATAGTTAATTGTTTTGTAGAAGAATTAAAAGAAGCAGCATGGGAACAACCTATTTCTTTTGAAACTTTAAATAATGTATATAGTAATATGAATGCAAGTTCTCAAAATGTATTAAATTAATACAATTTGAAGATTCTGATTTAGAAATTACTCAAAGAACAACATTAATTTTTTTTTTAAAGTATCTTAAAGAAACTAAAGAAGATAATGTTATTAATTTTCTTAGATTTTGCACTGGTGCCGATACGATCACTGACACTAAAATAAAAATACAGTTTATTAACACAACTGGATTAATGAAAACTCCTATTGCACATACTTGTTCTTGTAGTATAGAACTCCCAACTGAGTATAAAAGTTTTATCCAATTTAGAATAAAAAAAGAATAATTTGCTCCAGTCAAATACTTGGGTAATGGACAGTATTTAACAACAAATTACAATTATCTACATTTTTATACAAACAAATATTAAGAATGTATATTAACTATTTTATATTTTAATATTTTAGTATATTTGTACAACAGCCAATACTATTAATTTTTTTATAATAGATAAATTATATAAAAATGATTTTATTGATTTTGTCTATTTTCTACTGACATTAATTAGTATTGTATTTCTGAGTTCAACATAAATATTAATTAATTTATAAGGATCATTTGTCACATTGAGATTTTCTTTAATAATTATAATTTGACAAACCTCATTCAATGTTTCATCAAATGTTGTGTGCGTATTAAAAAAACATTCTTCCTCACATACTTCTAAATTTTCTCTATATGTCTATTTTCAGTTCCATCATTAACTCAAATTGTTTTAGGACACCCACACAACTCCCAAAAAGCATTAAAAAAGAAAACTAATTATTTTTGGATCATTGCAAGATGGGAGTATTTCCATCCATATTACAAATCTTGGAAATCCATATATACAACCACTAATTGCTTAAATTGGTATACCCAGTGGTTTTTATTTATTGTAGAGTCTGTGTGCCAAAGAAATTAAGACCTTTGTTGTAATACATTCGTCTTCTTAAATGTTTTTTCCTTACGTCTATACCTATTCAATCAATAAGATGTAGATTTTCAACTAATCCGACATTAAGTCGGTGCTCAGTTTTGGTCTGTAAATATGTAATGGGATAAGGTAAATACAACTAACCTTTATTTTATTCATACATATATATGTATATGAAATATATATTTAATAGATAATAGTTACGATAAATCACATGGTTTCTAGCAAACATTGTCAATAAATAAAAAAATTTTACCCACAGATTTATGTTGATAATTACAATTCATACAATCAAATAATAAATAGTTATATAGTTATTATTGTCGAATATTACCTATATAATCATGTGTCATATTTTCCAAGGGTTTAAATTTTAAATTTCAAAAAAGTGCCACATTATGTGGTGTGCCCAGCAGGTAGGCCTGGTAGGCCCGGGCCTACCCTGTTTTCAAATGGTTATTATTAATATATTTTACATAATTAACTGTACATATATAAATTAAAATAATTATAACCGGGCCTGTCCTACATTTTGATCCTAGGCACGCCTATGGGCCCACATATCTAATACCTAAGATTAAAAAATAAAATCCTGATAAAATTTCAGAAATATATATTTATGTAATACCAATTTAAGAGTACATAACACTGGCATTTGTTGTCTCCGTCTAACAAGTGCGTAACATAGTAAATTTACGCTCAGCAGATCACGTATAGCTTCGTTACTTTAAAAATTTAAGTAAATCGACCTATTATGGTAAGAACATTATCTGTATATTTTGTATGTTGGTTTTTCACAATAGTTCAATTTTTTAGCAAGTTATGCGTATATAATATATCGTAAATTAATTATAATCATAACTAACTTAAAGATTGAACTATCGTAAAATACCAACATACAAACACAGATAATATTCTTATCACCAAGTTCACCTCTTAATAGCTAATAGTGTGAATATGTCAACATGTTTATCACATTTTTTTAAATTTATTAGAGTGAATTTTATATCTTATATAATTTAAAAGTAAGATTATTATCTAGTGAACCACATAATATTTTTTTTAGATTTTAGTTTTAAATAAAACTATGAGTATTTTACGTATTTTAACCAAAAACAATTTTGTTTCAGATTTGGTAAAAAACATTCATTAACACATCGCACATAGATTGTGTTCTATCGACTGTAATATTAATTAAGTATTTACTTAATGTGTGAGTGACTATAATGATTTTATCGGATTATAATTTATTAGATTTTGTTATATCGTATCTATACGGAAATAAGCTGTGGCCATACCTATATACTAGTATACTACATTACTACCTATATTTAGTGTCTGGTTTTCAAACTCCGACAAATTACAGTTATCGCTACATATTAATCTATAGTACGTTATTATTGTTTTCATTGTCGTCAACGTCGTTCGGCTTTCGTGTTTTTCGTGTTAACGTAGTGAAGTGTTGGTAGTTTATAAATTTATTAAAAATTAATAAATAATTTTATTAAAATTCAATTTATTGATGTATATATATATATTTACATTGTTTTCATAGGTTAATATCAATTTCCTTTTGTACGGTCTTTGGAGTTTGGTAACTGTTTTTAATGGACGAAACTTTCCGTTCTCAAATTGGCTGGGGTATGGTCAGGGCCGGCGTTACACAATTTTGTCGGGGGGGGTGTGAGATCAAGTATTGCCGACTCAAATTTAATTTATGCCGACTCAAAATGTCTAAAAAAAAAAAAAAATGTGAAATATAAAAATTCCTGGTTTTTCTGTGTTAAGGTGAAGTAAAATAGTTAAAACAAAAACAAAATATAGAACTAAAACATTTTAAACCATTTTATGCATAGTTAAAATAACGTTTATTACACTGCCATGTTACATGTGTAATTACTTATTAACTAATTAACTTATTGTAAATTGAAAATGTAAAAGCTAATAAAATAAAAAAAACATTCATAACAATTAAATAGTCATAAATAATTAAGTAAAATATAAATAATCATATATATTATTAACTCATAAAAAAAAAATATATAATATACCTATTTAAAATACCTATTTCCAACAAAATTTATACAATTATACGGCGTTCTTTTAAAGTTGCCCAATTTTTTATCATTGCACCCATGTTTATATTGTCGAGTATATCCTTAGAAGTGTTGAGTATAAGTAAGTTGTTCAAACGCTTATCAGTCATGGTTGTTCTTAAATGATTTTTTATCAACTTAAGAACACTAAATACCCTTTCGTTAGACGCAGCAGAAACTGGTGATGTGAATGCAAGTCTACATAAATAATTAGCTGTTGGTATAACAGTTTTTAGTTTATTACTTATATCTATAATTTCTTTCAGTGTCTTACAATCATCTGTTTTTTGTCTCAATATATTAACTTCACACAAACTTCCATCAAAATCGCTTACTTTTGACATATCAGAACTAGGAGGAAATAACGTAAAAGCGTTTTTTATATCTTCAGTTGTAATTAATGGATTTATTGGAATCGATAAGATATTATACAACGGTTGAACTGAAGTAAGACAGCACTTCAAGTTAGATGACATTAAAGTAATTAATGTATCCAACACTTCAATAAATTCTTTTCTGTAAAATGACTCTAATGAGAAATTAACTTGGGAAGATGAGTTAGAATCAATTCTTCTAGGCTTTATTCGTTTTCTATGGTGCTTTTCAAAATCACTAATCGGGTCAATTTTCATTTTTATGGCAAACACTTTAGCACTAGATATATGTTTGTCTAACTCGAACCTAGTCAAAAAATTTTGACAATTTAATATGCATTGAAAACGATAGAATGAACATTTGGTGAAAATTTTAAATATCTATGGACTATGGTTATTTTGAATTACAACAAAATAAGAAAATCGTTCAATGAGAATTTTTTAATTTACTGCTGAAAATCCAAAATCAAAAAAATTTAAACTTCAAACGCTCATAAAAATATGTTTGACTTTCCGATAAACATTTTTTTGTTAAAGGATTGGTAAATTCTCAACTGCCGACTGCCGGGACCCGTCCTATATTAAATATTTATTTATTTATTTTTTTTTTTCAAAAAGTATAATTTCCAACGGACAACGGCTCCCTGAAATTGCCGACTGATAATTACAAAAAATTCAACAGGGGGGGTGTGACGACCCACCATACCCCCATTGCCGCCGGCCCTGGGTATGGTATGACACTCTTCCGTTCGTATTTATACGCAAAATGTTCGTACTCTTACGGGAAAAATACGTATACGTTGTCATCCTCAACCCGATCCACAATACCTGCATAATAAGGACCTTTGTCCGTTGCGAGCACAGCGTCACCAGTAACTCGATACTATCATTAAATAAATTCCATGTAAGGCAAGCTTTAAGTAGTGACGTGGCAAACTAATAATTTTCTGGAGTCACCGTTCGTCACGCCACTTGCTTTAACTACAAAGTACAAAACAATTTATTACCCATTCATGTTGCTCGCATTCCAATACTTCAGGCTCATTAGTACAATATGTTGATGGGTTATCTTCTGCCACGGCGCGTATGACATCCTCATCCTTACACGTAGCTCCTGCATCATACAATACTTTCCTACGAGTGTGTATTAAACATTCACTATCATGCGTGTCTTCTGGTGGTCTTCTTTTTTTATTATTTGAATGACACTGATTGACAACCTCGTCAGAAACCGCTTGACTGCATGTGTCTAAATCACCATCATTTTCGTTCCCACGTTGATTTGTGTTTGTACAAATATTAGTTTCCCATTGACCATCATTAGCAGATTGCATCTGATCCTGTAAAATTATTGTATTATAGTTTAGAATACATAATACAATAGTACTATACATATTATTATAATATACCGATTCATAGGTGCAGTTGTCACAATCCGGACGGCGGACGACCAAATTTCTTGGGCCTCCATGACGATGTCTGGAAGGCAAAACCATTAGTAAAGTGGATAGTGGGTTCCTTTGTTTGTGAATAACAGTGTTTACTGGAAATTTTGGATGATTGTACTGGATCATTACTGCTAAAATTGCTTGTATTGTGTCAGCACTCGTCTGAAACACGTCGGCGTTAGATCTTATCCTCCAGTCACTGTATTTTATGTTATATGCATGAAAATCATCTTGTAAATCGTTTTTCTTATTTGCACATTTGTGTTGTGAATCGTACAAAATGTTTATTAATAGCAAACCACGTCTTATCCATCCACCAACTAGATCTTTCACGTGTGTACTTTTAGGGTCCTCACGAAAAAGAATTTGAAATATACATAGTATTGTGTCCGTCAGCGCACCTCGTTCTGTGCAAGTCGATCGGATGTATTGTGAATACCACAAAACCTCTTCAGATTTCCTCTCGTGTAGGATCTTCCTAAGTGATGTGCTACAAATTCTCTGAACACAATGGCGGTCAGTTTTCTAAAATGCATGAGTTATTGTTTAAAACTGGTGGTTCAATATGAAATTAATGAATGTGTCAGGTGTTTAATTTTTCTGTGTGGAAAATTTGAATGACTAAATATATATTATGTAATTGTTTCGTATAATCTAATGTTGAAAAGTAACCATGGAAATATCAACAGAGTGTCCCACGAGTATTTACACGCGTACCCAGCTACCATTTGTGTAAAAATACTAAAAACATTATGGGCACTGAGCTGACGGCTGAAGTCTGGCTGATTTAGCCGCAATCACCCGGTAGTCATGCAAAAATTACTTTAATAAATTAATTAAAAATCGAATAATAGGACTACCGTCCTACATAGATTATATGTTCTGGTCCGCATTGTCGTATATTGTAGACAGTCGTCAAAATAATATTATTTAATATGTATGTTGTAACGTTGGGGATATTTTAAATTATAAATTATTGAAGTAGGTCGGGCCAGCGAAGTAAGATGTACTGAGGCGACAATAATATTTTCTATATAACACCGCCGTAAGCGCAGGCATGAGGAGTCCGATCGACGCTGGTGTTCGCGGCGAGGACGCGGGTATGACGGCCGCCCGTGTGGCATACACACGCGTTCAAATTTTTTTGGTCTTTCGGAAAAGACAACGCTTGTACATCGTGTTTTGAGTACACCGATTTTTTTTTTGATTTTTTGAATATTTTTGAAGTACACCAGTGATATACATTTGGGTAGAATAACCCTGAGCAGTTTTTACTAGTTGAAAATAATTATTTGCGTGCGCATGTATACCGATTAAATAACTAATACGCGTTCAATTTTTGTCTTACCGAAAAGATAGGTAACGTTTGTGCCGCATCCGCATGAGTACAATTTTGCTAACTGTTTGTGTCCGCATAATAAATACGGCAGGTTGAGCAACGATTTGTAAAATACTTTTATATATTAATATTAGAATTGTAGATTAGATTTTTAGAATAATTTAAATAGGATTTTTTTTTATTTAATAGTTTTTCGTCTTTCAAACATGTTAATTATTTTATCTTTGGAAAAAAAAATATATATTCAAATTTAATTTTTAAAATATTAAGTAGTTAGTGTTAAACACAATTTAATTAGGTTAATGAATGACGAAGAATAGCTTTTGGTACAAAAATTACAAAACTAACAGATATTTATTTATACAAAAAACAGATCTAATTAAACTATGCACACCTAAACAATTAAAAGCGAAGGAACAGTAGGAAATTTAAGGACTAGACTATCAAAATATTATAAGGGTACCATAGAACTAGACGACATCAATGACACCTTAAGTGAACCACAAAAACTCATAATTCAAAATATTTAAAACTCGTCAACATTTCCGGGGAAAAATGTTTGATGGAGGAATTCTTTAAGTCAACAGTCTCACCTAGGATGTATTTTAGCAATTTCTTTTAAAATTAGAAAGCCATTATTTTTATTAATAATTTCGGAACATTGTTTTTTTATTAATACGCTATTATCATTTTCAGCAAGATTAATAATAGAATTCGTAACTTGTTCAAAAATGTGTAAAGCATCTATGAGTAACAAACCTGAAGTCTCAAGCTTTTTAATGCTTTCAACAATAATCGAAAAATTTGTTATAATATAAGTTAAATCGTTAATTAGGTATATTTGATTTAGTTAGAATTTGTTTACAGTTTTGAATGCTTTTGACACCATCGTCTTGTTGGTTTTGAATAACATTTTTAAAATTTTCAAAATTATTGTTATGTATGACGCCGTGTCTATACATTTATAACTAGGGTGTAATGAAATAAAATATACTGCTTACATTAATTGAATTTTATACTTTATTATGATCAACATGATGCTTCAGGAACACGAACATTATAATACAAAATACATAAAAAAATAAAGACGCTTGAGTCTAGACAAGAACAACATTACAAATGTGTTTCTTATCAGAGAATATCATTTAACAAAGATGTTGTATATAACAATTATCTGCATAAAATATTGCCGATTCTAACCAAGCACCCCATCGTGTTATTATAGGTTGAGGTGATAATGGTTTATTAGATAAAATTTCATGAGATAATTGAATTCTATAAGGAGCTTTCAAAAATATATTTTTCCCGTTGTTAATTAAATCGTTTATTTCATGAAAAATATCTATCATTTTTTCTGCGATCTGATGAATCCCATGAACAGCACAAGTCACATGAATAAGATTGGAATAAAATGGTTTTAAATTGTTAGCAGCCTTAACCATATATGGGGCTGCATCAGATAACATTAATAAAACTTGGACACTTTGGCATTGTAAAATAACAAACACAAACAATGTTATATAAAATGATGTACACGTTTTTATACTACGTTGGTCGTTGACTATTGCCGAATGTACGCTTCGAACTACAGTCGTCAGTCTATCAGTTCGTGTTAGTATTGTAGTAGATATTGACGATAAGTCGATAATGTTAGACAAAATCGATAAGATAAAAATATAGGAAAACCAACCAGAATACAATGAATAACCTACCTATACCTACTAACTAATACGGAAACGTAATATTATATTTCTAAAAATATTTTCAATTTTTGTATTGTGGAAAAATTTATATATATAATAATTGTACATACAATTATAAAATTTAATTTAATTTAATTTATACCTGGTGTATACGTATTATGTACTAACATGCGTTTTATATAAAATATGCAAAAATATGCAAAATAAAAAATTTGTAATATTATTTCTTTAAGTATAGGTATGATTGATGAAAACCAATTTACTGCATGTAATTGCTTATAAAAATATTAACATGCATTATATGCAAAATCCGGTCTTTACTTATAATAATATGTAAACAGTCCTAAGTCCGTATAAAATGGGAAGAGAAATTAAAATTAAAATAATTCGGAACCAATACAGGTACACTAAAGTATACCTATACTAATGCCGAGTCTAGGCGTACCACCAATACGTGAATACATCGTAGGGGACTAGGTGAGGCTACCCGTGACTAGGATGTTAATATACATTTTCCCATAATATCCTTGTCAGTAAGTGACCATAATTGACTTGTGTAAGTATCTAGATTTGATCGCAACTCCAAACGACCGTCACCGCCAAATTAATTAACCGTACGGATCACGGATGGCTTAATAAATTATTTGAAAAATAATAAAATTAGTTTCACCATCTGGCTAGTTGAAAGCGAAAAATTTAAATGTAAATTATGAACTCTGCAGAGGCGATGGCGGACATTGTCACAGCGACAAACGAATAGATATAACTGATATAAGCCGCGTATGGTAGGCGGCATTGAAACTGGGTTCATGACTATATAATATGCCGTGCCGTCGTTAGTTACTGTAAGCCGACATATTTTTTAACATTTAACACTCGTAAAAGCTAATATTTAAGTCTCCCCATAATACTTACTCACGAGCTGCTACTGATGACCAAATAGATATTGTTGCGTACCCTATTAATATGACATATTATTACATATTAATACATTGTATAACATAGTGCACGTTTATACTGATGTAGCGATATAATTAAGTAGGCAATTAATATAAAGCAGCACTCTGAGGTGATTATAAAGAACATAGGGTGAGATAATTAAACTATAAAAGTGTTGTCACGTGTCTTTTTTCAGAAGAGACTCGATAAAGGATGGGAATCATTTATTTATTAAAAATTTTTGTTTACAATTTTGACATTTATAAAAGTAGTATGACGTGTTCTGTATATTTATATTTTGTACATTTCTGTGTATATAAATGTTGATATTTGGCTTTTCCGGTTCCTGTAATATTATAAAATAAGTAAATGATTGTGTATGGTAATAATACATATTATTACCATAATATAATACGTAAATATTTTACGTATATATTTGCCAAGGAATCGACGGCATCACGTCCTCTAACGTCCGGTCAAAATAGACAAAAAAAAATTTAAACTTTGGAAAAATTCGCATAGAGCTGAAAATTGGTGCACACCTTAGTTACATATTAAAAATGTCTCGAGATTGTTTAATTTGTAGTAATAATTTAAACGAAAGTGAAACAGTTATTGTTGATTGTAGAATTACATATTTTAATTATTTCAAGCGTTGAAAGAAATGATGGACATTTTGAATACTTAAAAGACAAACAATCTGTGAAAACTCATGTGCAGTGTCGTAAAGTGTACCTACACTCGAAAAAGTAGAGGATATCGAAAAAAAAAAATGTACCGAACGCCTAAAAGATTAAATTTTGAATTTGCAATATCTCATGAACTATTATTCTTAGAAAAAAAGTTCAAGATACTTTTTTTTTAGATAATTGCTTTATCTAAAAATTATTTTATAGCTATTCTTACAAAAATACTTAAATTTTAAGAGATATTTGTGAAATACCTATTTTTGTGACTGAGGTGTACCTATGTGTACCAATTTTCAGCTCTATGCGAATTTTTCCGAAGTTGAATGTTTATCTTGACTGGAGTGGACTGAGCATTTTGAGCATTGCATAAACGGTGTAAAATATAAATATACCTACTAATTAGTATTTAGTAGGGAACGGATTTAAATTTAGTATACAATTAAAAATATTTAAATATAACTTAATAAATAAAAGTGGAGTTGTTTACCGACGTGTTGGCGGAAAAAATATCTAGTTTCGGAGCCCTAACCACGGCCAAAGTCCTAACTTATAGTTTTCGTTTAAATTTGTTCCCTAGTTATTAGTTATATACACTTACTGGGGTTCTTTGGGCCGGTTTCTCCTGTGTGATAAAAAATACTACTACTTCTTTTAAAAATTTTAAAATTTTACACATCGTGTTAAAAATTAATAAAATTTAATAAAATTTAATAAAATTAGTACTATGTTAAAAGAAATTTATAAAATTATTTATTTATTATTTGATTGTCATCATAACAATGTTATATATCAAATATATTAATAAATATGGATGAGCTAGAATGTAAAAAAAAAAAAGGTCATATTACTATATAATTTTTATATATAGTATCTTATAGTATAAAACTAGCGATCATTTTTTTTTTCTCTTTATCGACATGTATACGCGGAGAGAGATTGTTGGGTCGCGTTTATTCCCTTTATTACCTAATTTTTCGTTCGAATGTCTGAACGTCAAAGTTGTAAAATAGATAGAATAATTATATATCCTTATTTATACATAAGGAATATAATAATTCCACGGCCCTTATTTTAAGACAAGCTTCAATTTTCATCTATATCCTGTACAAAATAAAAAGGGATCAGATTTACGTTTAAAAACAGGTATTTTGTCTGTGGCCGCCCGGCAGCTTGTTTTTTTGAACAGAGTCTAATTAAACTTCAAAATCGAAATAAAATGTGATATCACGTAACATAAAATATGTGAAACAATGAAAATTTTTTTTTTAAATTTATTTATTAAAAATTTTTGTTTACAATTTTGACATTTATAAAAGTAGTATGACGTGTTCTGTATATTTATATTTTGTACATTTCTGTGTATATTAATGTTGATATTTGGCTTACCTAACCTATTAGACACTGGTACTATATTCGACATTCGACATATTTTTAAAATTTCCTGTATTGATGGAACATATTTAACATAATAATATTATTATTATTATTTAATAATCGATAAGGGCATGACGAGCGAATTGCCATATTTTAAGAAATACGAACAAATGCTATTTATAAATCATTGACAAATAATACCATTTTTCCAAGTATATAAATTGATTAACCCAGACCAAAAAATATCTATTATTATATAGGTAGTACGTACATTATAATATAAAAAAGACCGGACTGGACCATACCCAGTTATATTAAAAAAACATAAAACCAAACCTAACCCATTATAATATGACTGTGCCCCGAACCGAACACCTAAACCAAGAATATAAAATATTTTGACCCGGGACCGGGCTGATCTCTAGTTTATA
>JANEHU010000074.1:0-33245 GCA_027563435.1 Nasonovia ribisnigri
AATGTCGTGTGACGAAAATGGTGGGAATTACACTGGTTCTTACGGGACAGATCTGTCTATTGTCACACGAAATTTGGAACATTCTATAAACGGCATACGCATACGGCATATATTTATTTATAATTTATAAACCGAAGACTGCCGAATGTAACAATATTTATTATTTTATTTATAACATTTATAGTGATTAGCTAATAGGTTCGATGAAAATAACGGCTGGTGAATATCGAAAATATTTTGTTGACTTATACTACTTATATTAATATACTAAATCTATAACTTATATTAGGTAATTTTATTTATAAATAGTAAATACTACGAACGGCACGAACAAACGAGACGTAGCTAGTACTAACACTACTAACTACTAAGGGCCAGTTGTACACTTGTACTATCTCTGATTAAAATTAATTTGAGTTTAATCGGCCGATTATGCATGGTTAAATATCTGTTATCAGCTGATTAAGCTTAATTTTTTGCCACCACCTAAATTAATTATTATACCTATTCAATTATATAAAATTAATATGCTACAAGCTCTCCATTTTCTGTAATTTGTAATTTGTATTGCACATCCCAATAAAAACATGGTGTTCGCCGTTTCAGTCGTGAGTAGGTATACACTTAAATTGATAAATTAAAACCATCAATATTGATTTTCAAATTTGATGGAAACACTGCAGAACACGCTTAAGAAATCTAACAGACAACATCGCGCGTCTGTGCTTACGTGCAGTGGCGTACCCTGGATTTTTTTTTTAGGGGTGTGTTTTTGACATGTATTATAGGTATGTCTTATGGCTGGGGCCGCTGAGGGTCATTCTATTAATTAAATAAAATTAAATACTGCTTCTGACGTAATTACCAAATGTGAACAAACGTATGTAAATATTGTCATTGTGTACCTAATAGTTTTTAAAGTTGAATAAATCATTTACCTATAAGTTGTAGATGACGTTCACATAAGATAATATTATACCATAAGTTACCAAACGTTTCGATTTAAGCCCTTCTAAAACGTAGGTACTCCCGGAGTCGGGGGTCTTCGACCCCCCCCCTTATGTGTATTTTGGAAAAAGTTTAGTTTTTGTACGACGTTTCTGAAACTCGAGATTTGTATAGTTTGGAGGTCCGGTGATCAAATTCGGCGTCTTGTATCGAGACCATAGCAGCCGTTTTTCTCAGTCTTTTGGGGTTTCGAAAGTTCATATTTTGCGTTTTTTTGGGGTTTTCGGCACGGCACTCTGAATTTTGGGCACAACCAGCCTTTTTGTAGTAGGGTGTTATAGAGAATATTGCGCCGTATCGATGGGTACCGAGATCGAGGTTATCCTTTTTTTGGTTCGGGAGCTATGATTTTTTGTGTGTTTTTTGTACTTAAAAATTTACGTAGTTACATGTATTTTGGATTATAGGTTTTTGTTCGATCACTACGAAACTCAAGATCCTGGTTTTTTAGTGTACGAGGGGGTCAAAAGGGGTCTTTGGTCGAAATACGTGCGACCTTTATTTCACCCGTAATCAGAGTAGCAAAAAGTTAAAAACGCATTACGTGTTTATTCGTATAGCTAGACGTTTCCCTTATGATATACGTTTGTTTAACGTTTTAAGAAATAATTATTTTGAACTTTTTTTTCGCATTTATTTTAGTAGGCGTTTAGCTCATTATTTATTAATGTAAATCGATTGGTATATAAGCATAAAATATTAAAACCTATAAAATAATAGGTCAATTCACTCTAATATATTATATATTTTAGCTAACAACACAAAATTGGAACGGCTGGATGTAAATTTTGAAGTACTAGCTCCTTGGTGTTGATCGTATCGTCTTGAAATCTTCGAGGTTCAACGCAGTGAGACCTTTAGATCAAATTTCTGTTCTTAATTCTAAGTTTGAGAAATCGGCAAAACAAAATTTCTCGCCAATTTTTTTTTGAAAAATTTAAATTTTGAATTCAACATTTACCCCCTTCATAATTGAGTTAATAAACTTTTTAAAACAGGGAACTAGTCTAGGGACACTTCTGCTTCGATCCTCGAAGGTTTCAAAATGATAGGACTTTTATTGAAGGATTTGGTTTTTTAGATAAGTTTTTCAAATTCGTATTATATCATAAACCCAAATCATTCAATACAAATGCTATCGTTATGAAATCTTCAAGTATCAGAGCAGTCAACCCTCGAGATCATATTTTTGTTTTGGAAAAAGTCGTGTATCGATCTAAAGATTGACAAATTGGCATAACAAAAATGCCCGCCAATTTTTTTTCAAAAATTAAAAATTCGTTAACCACCCATATAATTGAGTAGAAAATTATTTTTTGAGCTGGAAAATGATCTGGAGTCATATCTTATTTGACACTTAAAGGTCTAATAATATATATTCAATGGCTTACGAAATTACGAGACTATCGTAGTTATATGAAATTGCGGTCAAATTGCTGGTACAAAACACTTTAAATGTATTCATTATTCTAAGTAATTTCCATAGTAAAAAGTGTTCCTTTTTTAAATTCGTTCCTTAACTTGTTGGTTTAAATATTGAACTATTAGACTATTTTGAATGTCCATTTAAAATATTACACTTTTGTGGACTGAAACAAATATATTTAGATTTGAATCCCAACAAAACATATATGTAAAATGATAGCCAAGTTCAGTAATATAATAATTATAATATATGCTTTGGTTGTTGACTTCAACGACAAAAGAAGTGAGATCTAAATGGATGCCAAGTTCAATGGTCAGTCATGAAATTTATTCATTACAACATTAAATATAATTTCTTCTAATCACTTAGGATAATGTTTTGAAACCTAAGGTCTGACTTGGCTAGTTTTCATATACGAATTATCATTAAGTACCTACTAAAAGTGTCACGGAAGAGCACTATGTTCGATAGCTAGTTTCTAACAGCAAGCCAAATTTTTAGTAGAATAAAAAAGAACTCCCAACTTTAGAACTTGCGAAGGCTATAACATAATTCGTATATGGAAACTAGCCAAGTCAGACCTTAGGCTTCAAAACATTATCCTAAGTGATAAGAAGAAATTATATTTTATGTTGTAATGAATTAATTTCAGGACTGACCATTGAACTTGGCATCCATTTAGATCTCACTTCTTTTGTCGTTGAAGTCAACAACCAAAGCATATATTATATTACAGAACTTGGCTATCATTTTACATATTATATGTTTTGTTGGGATATCATTACTTTTTGTATGTAAATTATTAATAGCTATTTATTCATAATAAAATTATTTCTAAATGGTTTTTATTAAACTATTGTACTACGACTTAAGAGGACGTTTCACCCGCATGCGTTGTCTCCGTCTTACAAATGTAAAACATAGCAAAAACTCTTTTTGCGCGGGAGAGAACTGAAAAAGCTACAATCATAACTAAGAAATGAAATTTTCACCACATAAAAAGGAGAACTTCGGCTGTGCAACATCGTTTTTATTTTTTCAATATCGGAACCACAAAAAAAGTTCTTATTGTTTCAAAATCTATTATTATTTGTGTTTTTGAAACTTGAATAACTTTGTTTGTAGTTCCGATATCGAAAAAATAAAAACGATGTTGCACAGCCAAAGTTCTCCTTTTTATGTGGTGAAAATTTCATTTCTTAGTTATGATGGTAGCTTTTTCAGTTCTTTCCCGCGCAAAGAGTTTTGTTATGTTTTACATTTGTAAGACGGAGACAACGCATGCGGGTGAAACGTCCTCTTAATTTCGATCGTCGTCGTCGATTGTCGATAACAATAACTTACCATGACGTATTCTATAAATAAAGTTTATTACTATATCTATAATTCAGTTACTAACGTCTAACAGAGGACGTGATACCCGCATGCGTTGTCTTCGTCTTACAAGTGTACAACATAGCAAAAAACTGTTTTGCGCGGGACAGAACCATTCCCTTGATATTTATAATAGAATTACCAAAATTTCACAATACATAGGAAACAAATTTTCCTGTGTCGTAGCGTTTTAATTTTTTTTATAGCAAGAATAAAATTAAAGTTATCAATTTAAGAACAATAGGATTTTTTTGGTTTTTTTCATTTAATTATTAAAAATTATTGGTGAATGCAATCAAAAAAATAAAAACGCTATGATACAGAAAAAGTTGTTTCCTATGTATTGTGGAATTTTGGTAATTCTACTATAAATACCAAGGGAGTGGTTCTGTCCCGCGCAAAACAGTTTTTTACTATGTTGTACACTTGTAAGACGAAGACAACGCATGTGGGACATTGTGGGTATCACGTCCTCTTAATAATATTTATTATAAAATATTTTCTGTTGTATATACAGAGTATAAAGTATATTATGTAAAATTAATATACAATTATTTTATCTCTTTTTGAGTATATTTTTAACCATCATAATTTTGTAGGTAATTCATAATTTGTAAGAATAATTATTTAATTATTTTAATTGTAATATTAAAAAAAAATAATATTAATTACATACATAGATAGAAAAAAAAGTATGTTGCAGCGCGCGGGTCGACAATATCGACACATATTCGTATTCGGCTGGACGTATTTTTGGAGCGGCGATACGGGAAAGGTTAGCGGAGCTATTTAAGTCAACATTGCATTAAATTAGAGGCAATTAATTGAATTAATTAATTAATTGAAAAATTAAACATAATAGATAAAATAATTGCAAAATTATAATAAAATCAATTTATAAATCAAATACCGGTTTTCGTAATTTTCGGTTACGGTTTTGATTATGAAAATCGGTTATTAATTTTTTTGATTTCTATTAGGGTTTTGAATACCGGTTTTCATATTTTTCGGTTACGGTTTTGATTAAGAAAATCGGTTTTACATTTTTTTGATTTCTATTGAGGTTTTGAATACCGGTTTTCATTTTTTTCGGTTTCGATATTGATTTAGTTTTTGATATCGATTTTTATCGGTATTTACCGGTATTTAATACCGGTTTTGAAACCGGTTTCAAGCCCTGATTGTAATAATTTATTTTTGCCATTTTAATAACATAATTTAGTTTATTTCTGTACTTTTTAAAGTACTGAATTAACTTAATATTGTTTGGATGTTTTTTTGTTTTTAAAGATAATTCTTGTTTTTTACGCACCGAGCATAACAAACCTGATGTCATCCAATTTTTTAAACGATTAGATTTAGAGTTAAGTTTTCTAAGACTCTTTGAAATATTTATAGCATCAAAAATACGTGTATATACTAAATCCATTGCCTCATTTACGTCACAAATACTGTATAAATCCGTCCATTTAACATAATTAAAATTATCAATTAACTTTTTAAAATTAATAAACTCGAATGTGGTTGATTTTTGTTTCTCTTTAATTACATTTGGAATAGATATAATGGTAGAATAATGATCAGAAAAAACTGTTTGAAGTACACCAGCTTCAATGTTATCAAGGCATTTTAGATTCTGAGCGGAGCGATGAATGTATTGGTTTTACAATGATGTGTGTTTTTTTTAATTTTTTAATTTTTTTTTAATTTTTTAATTTTTTAATTTTAATTTATTTTTTTTTTGTGTCTGTCATCACGTTTTGGGACAGTAAAAGTGCTTAGATTTTCTTCAATAGTACCTTTTCTGATAGGAAAGTGAATATAGTTGGTACTTTGGGGAGTCAAAAGTAAACATTTTCCAGTAGTTTTCAAAAGTACCGTGAAAAACAAATGGAAAATTAAGGAAAAAACGGGAATTTTTACGCAACATTGATTTTCGATAAAATCGATTTTGGTTTTTAGTGTAAGTCTAAAAAAAATTACGGTAAATACATGAAATTTTTACTGAATGTTTATGTAAGCAGTTTCTATATACCATACCGTTTTCAAAATATTTTGACTTATTTTGAGCTGTTTACAGACATTTTAAATTTCCAATCTTTTTGGTTTTTTTTTTTTTAAAAAATCATTTACATTTTATTTATTCGTTAAAAATTCTTGAAAATCTAATAGAATACTCCTAATATATTATTTCAAAGGTAGATGAAAAATATTAAAAATCTGTAGTCACAATTTTTTTTTTTAAGCATTTAAAGTTGAAATGTTGACAAAATACGTAAAAATGACGAAAATTTGCAAATTATTTAGAGTTAGAAATTCATAAAAAATTTTCTTTCTAAATCTAAGGTTTTAAATTTTAACACAAGATTTAACGTAAGTTTTTCTACTTTTATCAAAAATAAAATATCTAAAAGCAATTAAAAATAAATTTTTATGAGTGTTTTAAGTTCATAATTTTACAACATAGGATATTCACTCGATTTCTCATGTAGCGTTTTTCTTATTTGGTTGTAATTCAAAAACGAATAATTGTAGATGCATGAAAATTTCACTAAATGTTTATATTCTCATTTTCTATACACCATTCAATTTTGAAAATATTTTGATTTGTTTTGAGCTGTTTACAGACATTTTTAGTTTTCAATTTTTTTAGTTTTTTTTTTTATAATTGTCAATTAAATTTTATTTGGTGGGCCAAAAAGTCTGAAAATTTAATACAAGCTTTCTTATATATTGTTACAACATCAGTTGAAAAATTTTAAAAATACATAGGCACGATTTTTTTTTATAAGCATTTAAAGTTCGAATTTTGACAAAATTTGTCAAAATCTCGAAAATTATAAATCACTGTAATTAAAAAATTATAAAATGTTCAGTTTTTATAACTAAGCGTTGAAAATTTAAAACAAAAATTCTCATAAATAAATCATACTGTAACCAAAAAATCTAAAAAATATATCAACAAATTTATTTTTTACAGACATTTTAATTTCAAATTTAGACAAAATTTCATATTTAAACCAAGAATAATGATTTTAGTTATTTTGATATAATTTAAAAATATTATTTGTTGGTATATGAAACTTTTAGAATATATTGTTATATTTTATATACACGCAATGGCATTTTAAAATATAATTTTTTTGAGAAAAATTAATTTAACCAACTATAGTAAATACTAATGCCTATAATACTAAAATTAATTACTTTATTCACAATAATATCATCAAATACATTTAGACTTAGTAAGATATTATAGACTGACTGACCGTCTTCGCTCAGAATCGTTTTTCTTATTCAATGATCGTGGGCCTAGAATGAAAAGGTTCTAAATCGCATTTTTTCCAAAAGTCACTTTTTAACATAAATGGTTTTAGAATGCAAAGGCGCATCTTTTAAGCTAACATTCAGGATTATACGATCATTATTGAGGATTTTTTTAAAAGTAAAAGGTTCTAAATCACCAAAAATTAAATTATAAGCACAATGTTATCAAAATGAAAACGCTCGGTTAATAGAACCAAATTATTAACCATACGTTAGTATGAAAAGGTTCTAATTCAATTATGCACTATACCAATAGTACAATATTATTATTATTGTTATTGTACTATAATATTATGGTACACAATATTGATAAAATAAAATTGTAGTCTGTTTTACTCACGGCTAGTGATGTAAGTCGATAATATTAGGTACTTTGATAAAGTATTATGAAGTAAGTAATTTATTGGTAAAGCAATAAATATGAATTACTTTACCACTTTATGAAAATTTTTTTTTTTATTCAAATCATATTTTATATATCATGAATTCTTAATTTAATTTTCATACAATCATAAACCATGTTACATTTATTAGTGTCTAGGGCGTTTAGGCTCTTTAGTGTAATATTACCGGTAGTTTACTCAACTAAGTATCGGTAATTTCACAAGTCTACTCACGGCTATAGAAACCATGATATAAGCAGTGTTGAGACCAGATAAGTAAAAATTATCTAGATATAGATAAAAGATAATTGCTTTAATATTATCTAGATTAAGATAAGATAACATGTATTTTAATTATCTCAGATAAGATAAGATACAAATAAAATTTATCTAGATAAAAAAAAGATAAAAATTTAAATATTTAAAATAATTTAATTTAACCAACAATTAAATTTTTATTTTACTATTGGAAATTAATTTATCTAAAAATCCGTAGTCACAATTTTTTTTTATAGGTACCTAATCAAAGTTCAAATTTTGACAAAATACGTAAAAATGACGAAAATGTGCAATTTATTTTGAGTTAGAAATTCATAAAAATTTTTCTTTTTATATCTAAGGTTTGAAAATGTGATACAAGAATCCTTATAAGTTTGCCTAATTTTATCAATAAAAAAAAGTTTATAAGCAAGTCATATGATTAGGAATACAGATTTTTAACATAAATAATGACTATTCAACAATATTCTTTATAAATGTTTACCCATTGGCCATTTTTACTCACATAATTCAAAGATTAATGAAAGTATAATTATTACTTTGTATTTTAAAATTAATTATTAGTTGAACAATGAGACTTATTCAATTAATTACTATATCTCATAGTACTAGAAAAAATTAATCAATTTTGAAGTTTAAATTTCTAATAAAAAATTATTTTCCTAACCATTTTTAAAACATTTATATTGTAAGCATAAGAAACATTTTAAATTTTAAGCATTATAAATTATAATAAAAACATAATTTTCCAAACAAAAATCTATTTTTATTAATAACTTAAGAATTCCAAATTAAAATTGTACATAATATATAATAATAATGAACATTATTTAAATAATTAATAAGTATAATATTATACTTTATACATAATCAGTAATAAATTTTCAACTTTAAAATAAGAACACAAAAAAAAAAAAGGGAGTCAAGTGGATGTCGCTCTGCTGTACAGTAGGTTACAAGTAGATCACTGTATAATGGATGGTATTAAATTTGAATTCAATGATATATCATTGTATACGAAAAACGATTCTGAGCGGGGACGGTATGTCAGTCTAGGATATTTTAAATTATATTGATATTGTTATTTTACGGTAGCTGCTAAGTTGAATTAATATTATTAATATTATTTAATTATTAACATAAAATTATCAGTGATGCTAGAAAAATATTATAATATATACTTGTACTCGTTAAAATTGATTTTAATATGTAATTTCGTCTAAATTGGAATTTAAAATGTCTATAAAAAATAACTGTGTTTATATATTTTTTAGATTTTTTGATTACAGTATGTACTATTTATTAGAATCTTTATTTAAAATTTTCAATCCTTAGTTATAAAAACTGACCATTTTATAATTGTTTAATTACAATAATTTATAATTTTTGAGATTTTGATGTATGTGGTCAAAATTCGAACTTTAAATGCTTTATAAAAAAAATTGTGCCTATGTATTTTTAATATTTTTCAACTGATATTGTATTAATATTTCAGGAGCCTTGTATTAAATTTTTACACTTTTTGGCCCAACAGATAAAACTTTATTGATATTTATTGAAAAAACTAAAAAATTGAAAACTGAAAATGTCCGTAAACAGCTCAAAAAGATTCAAAATATATTCAAAATTAGATGGTGTATAGAAAATGCTTATATAAACATTCAGTGAAATTTTCATGCATCTACAGTTATTCGTTTTTGAATTGCAACAAAATAAGAAAATCGCTACATGAGAAATCGAGTGAATATCTAATCTTGTACAAATTTGAACTTAAAATGCTCATAAAAATGTATTATGACTTGCTTTTAAACTTTTTTTTATTGATAAAATTAGGCAAACTTATGAGGAATCTTGTATTACATTTTCAAATCTTAGATTTAAAAAGAAAAATTTTTATGAATTTCTAACTCAAATAAATTGCACATTTTCGTCATTTTTACGTATTTTGTCAAAATTTGAACTTTGATTACATATAAATAAAAATTGTGACTACGGATTTTTAATATTTTTCATCTGCCTTTGAAACTATATATTATAAGCCTACTATTAAATTTCAAGATTTTTACCCAACAAATAAAATTTTATTGACATTTATAGAAAAAAAAACTAAAAAAAATTGGAAACTGAAAATGTCCGTTAACAGCTCAAAATAAGTCAGAATATTTTGAAAATGCTATGGTGTGTAGAAAATGCATATATAAACATTCGGTCAAAATGTCATGTCTCTACGGTCATTTCTTTTAGAGTTATACCAAAAACCAAAATCGATTTTGTCGAAAACTACTAGGAAATTTTGACTTTTGACCCCCCAAAGTACCAACTAGATTCACTTTCCTATCAGAAAAGGTACTATTAAAGAAAATCGAAGCATTTTTTCTGTCCTAAAACGTGATGACAGACACAAAAATAAAAAAAAAACACACATCATTGTAAAATCAATACATTCATCGCTCCGCTCAGAATCTAAAAATAAAAAATAATGTATACAAATTAAAACAATCTTTATGAGTTTAATTAGTTAAGTTGAAGACACCTACAACATAGCAGCATTTCAAAAGTCTTATCGCTTAGACGATTTCTTTTAGGTGTCATTATTTGAGACCCACTACTGAATAAGCTTTGACGGGTGCAGAAGATGGGAGAGTTGTGTTATATTTAAAAAAAACTTGTTTTATTACTGAATATGAATCGAGAATCGAGCAAAGCACAATCAATTATGATATTATTACTAATGTTCTTCCGCGCATAGTATTAATACTATTAAATACCCAGTGCCCGTACGGTTTATTATTATCATTGACATAATAATTTAATTTAATTTTGGTCTATTTATAGAGTGGGAACTCATTTTTCCTGTTATAGCTTAATAATTCTATATTATGATTTACGACGTTCATAGATTATTTTTGTTGATCCTGTTATTATATTTTACATTATGACTATTTGACATATTTTATAAAATGGACTCCATAGACCATAATATTAACTTACATGCATACAGGGTGCTCAAAAATTTTTTTCCGGTTTATTTATATTATCTAGATAATTACTAAAAAGATAACGATTTTTTTATCTTAGATAACCCTTAGATACCTGTTCACATTTTCATCTAGATAAGATAAAAGATAAATAAATATTATCTAGATGAAATATCTAGATAAATTTATCTAGATAAGTCTCAACACTGGATATAAGCAACATGGCATGATCGCAAAAGTCCAGATTTGGTCCAAGTCCGCACAATTAAATTGTAATTACTACACACTATGCTACGTCACGTTCTTACAGAAGGATCTGACTGTCAAAAAGTTACGATCATACCTTGTTTTTATATCATGATAGAAACTATCTTTAATCGTGATTTTACCTAATGGATACAACACGGAGCGACCGACGACCGTTGACAACACTAAAATACAAAAATGTTATCAGTGTTATCACTAAAACCATGCGGCAATGTACCATGCCAGCATGCGAATTTTGTTGTTTCTACTTTCTGTATTAAAGTACTCATAAGTCAGTACCTATAATGTTGTGTAAATAATAGTTTTGACCACACATAATACGTTAAAATGGAAAACGTATTAAGAAGACGTCGGTCTAATAAGTTGTTAGAGTTAACTAAAAGGAAACAATTTTTATCCTCATCTAAATCAGTTTTTTCAACAAGTTCTTCAGAACAATATGATTCGGACCAAGACAAACAGTATTTTCCATTCAAAGTCGCGTCCATTGATCGGTAAGTTTAATTTTGAAATCAATAACAAGTTATTTTGCATTGCATGTCTTATTAATTATTATTATTTTTTTAATAATTCAGATCTTTAAAAGAAGATTATATTGGAGTAAATCATGAAAAAAAAAAATAAACAATCACGTTCGTAATTGGTTAGAACTATGTCAACCAAAACCATTAGCGTGTAAAAGGTACGTACGCTTCAGCTTCTATATTTCAGTTATTCAAATTAAAAATAATAAGATTCCTTTGCAAGTTATTATTTAGAAATTTATATATTAAGTTGGTTCCCTTTGCCTTGCTCAAAAATATATGTTCATAAATAATTGAGAATTTTGAGCTCCAGAGCTTGTTTTTTGTTGGAGAGGCTTTTAATTTAAACTAGGTATATAGGTAATATTATTTTAGTTTTCTTGTTAAGTATATAAATTATTTATAAGCAATTTATTTTTTATAAATACATCATACTTTAAGACTAAAATTAATATTTAATGTTGATCTATGCAAATAAAACATATATTTTCACTTATAATACCACTAAAAATTTACAATTTTCCTTTTTAAACTTTTTTTTGTATTTATAGTTTATTTCAAGACAATAAAAGATCACAAAATGATATTGAAAGTATAAATGTACAAGATTGGATGAGCTCTAATAGTCAATCTTCTCAGAAAGTACACACTCAAATTTCTAATGATTTAATTGATGATCATTCAACAAATTTTTTAAGGTAACGTTAAACTATAATAATTTATTTTAATCAAACATTGTCTACATTTTTATAATCTGTAACACAAATTGGTATATTCTGTCATTGTATCAACCACAGAATAAATTTCAACATTTCTATTAGAAAAATCAATTTTTTGAGTTGTATTAATTCTTATATAATTAAATTATACTTAAAAAATGTTTTGTTTTTGTATTCTTAGTTTACTTCAAGATTCTAGAGATTCAAAAAATGATATTGAAAGTATAAATGAGTTACAAGATTGGATGGGCTCTAAAAGTGAATCTCCTCAGAAAGTACATACTCAAATTTCTTATGATTTAATTGATGATCATTCAACACATTTTTTAGGGTAATGTTTAACTATAATAATTTATTTTAATCAAACATTGCTTACATTTTTATCATCTGTAACCAAAATTGGTATATTTTGTTATTATATCAACAGCAGTATAAATTTCCATATTTCTATTACAAAAATCAATTTTTGGGCTTGTATTAATTTTTATGTTATTAAATTATACTTAAAAAATGTTTTGTTTTTGTATTCCTAGTTTATTTCAAGACACTAAAGATTCAAAAAATGATATTGAAAGTATAAATGTACAAGATTGGATGAGCTCTAAAAGTCAATCTCCTCAAAAAGTACACACTCAAATTTCTAATGATCTAATTGCTGATCATTCAACAAATATTTTAAGGTAGGTAACGTTAAACTATAATAATTTATTTTGATCAAACATAGTTTAAACTTATGCTAAAATAATTCTACTGGTGCCTAGGTATAATTTTTGCTATAAAATCATGTATTTTGTATTTTTTCATATGTTTTTTATGATTAGTATACTTCAATATATTAATGAGAATATGAGATACACCAAATAAAAATTGAGTACAAATACCTTAATTTTTTATATTTATACATTAAATTTATTAAATATATTATATTAATTTTTCACTGAATAATTTATTATTTAATATTTTATTATAATATTGTAATATGCTTTACTATTATATTAATTTACTATTTACTATTATATTTATTATTATATTAAACCTTATGAGAGGTCCACTAAAAATGTATTGCCAAAATGCAAACATGTAGCACAGATTGGATACTCTTCCTAAGAATACCCAAATAACATTTAAAAATCTATGTCTCATAGTAATTATAATATAATATAGTAAATATACCAAAATGTAATTTAATAACTAAATTAAAATCAGGTCGAAAGCAGTATGTGAAATTTAAAAATTGTAATTCATATATATATAATATTACCTCTAGGGTTCCTCAAGGTTCACATTTGGCTCTTCTTCTTTTCAATATTTATATTAATGATATTAAGGATATCAATTTCAAAATATTACTTCTTGTTGATGATGTTCAACTTTTCCGTATTATCAAAACTGAACTTGATACTAAATTTCTTCAGAATGATCTTGATAGCATGAGTGATTGGTGTGATACAAATGAACTGTACATAAATATTTCTAAATGTAAAGTTATTACTTTCACTAGAAAGCGTTTGTCTTTATTAAACAAGTATTTTTTCAAGGGTGTTGAATTAGATCGAGTCAACCTCTTGAAAGATCTGGGTGTATATCTACTAAGATAGTCTCTTCTCTTTCATTCACTAACTATTATATCCAAATTCAAAATAGAGCGTCCTCAATGCTTGGGTTTATAATGCGGAGCTGTAATAATTTTGATAATCCTATAGCTCTCAAATCACTAAACTGCACATTTGTTAGGTCAATTTTGGATTATAATTCAATAATTTGGTCTCCTCTCACATCTGGTCCAATTCATTCGCTAGAAGTGATTTAAAATCACTTTTTGAAAATTATAAGTAATAAATGTAATATTCAACGTTTGCCTCACACTTCGTATGAACCATTATTATCATATTTAAACATTGATACTCTTTAGGTCAAAAGGGTTAAACATGACATTTGTTTTATATATAAACTTTTAAATGGTTGTGTTAACTGTCCAGATCTATTGTCAAATATTTTTTTTTTTAGTTCCTGGCCATACGACTAGACAAACTGATACCTTTTATGTGCCATTCCAGCGTACTTCATATGATAAAATAGCCCCTTTAATTAGATCCATGCAGCATGTGAATAATTACAATATTGAAATGTTTATTTGTAATTCTATTGCTTCTTTTAATTTGTATCTTAGTAATTTAGTCAATTAACTTATTGTATACAACAACCCTCATCTATGTAAATAATTTTTGTTCCACAAATAAATAATAAATAAAAATAATTTGTCATGTTTTAGATTAGTTGAATACTTATCTTCTGAAGAATCACCATCAGAAAAGTCACCAATCAAAATAAATAAAAAGTTGACTAGAAAAAAACAAAGAAATCCCAAAGATTGGAAACAATCAATCAATAAAGATTTAACTGAAAAAGGACTTGAACATGTATCTGCAAAAGTCAAAATAATTCCAGCCCAAATTGTAAACTTTCTAAAATTTTGTAATAGTTGTGCATATAATTGTTTAATTAATTTTGATCGAGATGAAATAATAAGTATTCACGATTTATACTATAGTCTCAGCAGAAAAGATAAACTTGGATTTATACTTAACTGTACATCGTTAATTACTTCAAAAAGTAAAAAAAATCAAAGGACAAAATTTTATCGGTATAATTTCTACAAACCTGATACATTATTGATTAGAGTCTGCAAACAATTTTTCTTAAACACATTGTGTATTAGCCAAAAGGTTATTTATAATTGTCATTCATCAATGAACCCATTATCATTAACTCCACCTGATAAAAACCGAGGCAAGAATACAATTAGTCATATTAAAGCAGATGACAAACAATATGCCATAGACCATATATCTAGTTTCCCTACTGTCGAATCACATTATTGCCGACATGATACAAAAAAGCAATATTTAGACTCTGAGTTGAACATATCAAAAATGTACAATCTATATACAAATAAATGCTTTAAGGATGAGAACCCTAGAACACCGGTAAAAGCTCACATGTATAGATCATTATTCAATTGTAATTTCAAGTATGGTTTTTTCCGTCCTAAAAATGATTTATGTGCTACATGTGAGGAATTTAAAGTATCAAGTAATAAACAATGTCAGTATGAAGAACATATACTTAAAGAAGATACTATGAGAATGGAAAGAGATGAAGACAAAAATGGATGTGATCAAGAAAATGTAGTTGTTTGTTTTGACTTACAAAATGTAATCACACTTCCAAAAACAAACGTTGGCCCAGCGTTTTATAAAAGAAAATTAAATGTCTATAACCTTACAGCACATTTTTCTGCTTCCAGTACTATATATTGTGCTATTTGGAATGAAACAATTGTTGGTAGATCGGGTAATGACCTTGCAAGTGCGTTTATTAACATATTACAACATATCGTTGATAATAATGTGGATATACTAAACATTGTTACATGGTCTGATAGCTGTGTGCCACAAAACAGAAATAAAATAATGTCAACGGCTATTATTGGGTTTATGTTGAAGAATCCCAGAATCAAATCTATTACAATGAAGTATTCAGTTCCAGGCCACTCGTGCATCCAAGAAGTGGATAATGCACATTCACAGATAGAGAAACATATCAAAAAAATAGATATTTGGTCACCATTGTCATTTGTGAGATCATTACTGAAAGTTAACTCTGAAAAACCCTTTATTGTTTTACAGATGTCTCTTGATAAGTTTAAAGACTATAATAAGGTATCAAAACTATATAACTTTAACCAAATACCATTTTTTAAAATTTGTTATTTGCGATTTAATCAAGATTCGCTCACTGAAATTCTATTTAAAACAGATTTTGGATATAATGATGCAAAAAGTATCTCCTTAGTTCCATGTTCAATCGGTTTTAATGAAAATTTGCTTATAAATCCTCCTGAAGCAGGTGAAGGCCTAAATAAAAAAGTTAGACGAGAAAAGATTTTAGATGTTGAATCTTTATACAAGTTTATGTCGGATATTGATAAACTGTGCTATACAACAATATTTTCAAAATTCAAGCTTTAAAAAATTATTTTACATGTTTTGATTTTAGGGGTAAAAGTTATATTCTGTTTACATTATTATTTTAATATAAATGTTTAAAACCCTACTAAAATGTATAAGGCTACTGTTATATTTATTTTTTTGTTTAAGAAAAAGTGCAATTTGTAAAATTTTAAGTACATGTTGCTCTAGTTGATTTTTATTTTGTTAGGATTATTTATTTTAACTACTAAATAATTTTACTGTAATTTTATGGTTTGAATTGAGGGTTTAACATTTTTTTTTTTTTTTTTTTTTATTGTTTGTGGTAAAGTGCAATTATATAAATTTTGTTTCATATTGTTTTTATCTTATTTGTTTTGTTACCTACTTGTGAAAAATTTATAATTATATATTAAAATATACTGGATGTATTAGCATAAAAATGTATGCTGATGTTTTGGCAGATTCTTTATACACAATTTTAGCCATTCACACAAATGCATTTTTTTTAAATTCAAAACATTTACTAATAAATGAGTAAATAATTAAAAAGATGGATGAGTATTTAATATTAAAAGTTATTATTTTTGGTTTCATTTTTTTTTAAATTAATAATATTGACTGAAAATGTTTATAAAAAAATTATTTTATAACTAATAACATCAAACAATGACTTCAATGACTGGTTCAATGAGGTACTTCAATGACTGGCTCGTACAATAATTGTTATACAATAAACTTAAATTAATAAATTTTAAGGATTTGAATACAAAAATTTATATTCAAATTATGCCTGAATTTATTAAACAAAACCATTTTTATACTGTCTAGTACTCAAGTGTTACATGCATTAATTAATAACTAATTGGAGCCATCACTCATTCAAAATATTTTTTTATAACAGGTTGCATTTTTAATGTCTTTTATGTTTTTAATCGTTTGTGTACAACTATATTCATGTGACATATCACATATCCACTAGCCACTAGGTATGCATGATGTATGCCTATTCGCCAGAGCTGTAAAGAATACTTTTAAAAAGTATTTGAGTAAGTAAAAAAAATATTGTCGGAAAAAGTATTTAAACTAAAGTAATATTCAAATACTTATTTATCCAACGTATTAGAGTATTACTCAAATACTTTAAAAAAGTATTAGAAATACTTTTCAAATACTTATAAAAAAAAATATGTATAATTTATTCATCATTTTATTAATATATTATATATATATACATAAATTATACATAATATTCACAACATATTTTGAACAAATTATGTTTTTGAAATATATTATTAATATTATTATATGGCCAAATGATTATTACATTTCAAAAACATAATTTGTTCAAAATGCTTGTCGGTTATTGATGTTCAAGATGAATTTGCGAGTGGACAATTTGTGAGATGTGACATTTTGATTTTTAATAAAATAATATATTCATAAGTATAAAAGTATTTCAAATACATTAGTATTCAATACCATAAAAAAGAATTTAAATACTACTTAAATACAAGAAATAAAAAAAGTATTTAAATAAAGTATTCAATACTTTTACTCAAATACTTTACACCTCTGCTATTCGCATACTTAGTATTTTGAACATTTATGTACATTGCAATATGCTAAAACAATTAAGATTCTAGTTGTATTCAGAACTAGTAAGAACCTTCCCACATACTCTGAGTTGTTTTTAAAATTATCTTATAGTTACAAACTTAGGTAGGTAGGTACCTAAACTTAGCAGTGAAAGGGTCAATGAAATTAAAATATTGGATACAATTAAAGATCAACATTTACTAGATATTCTCTTCAGACTTACTTATATTAATGATACAATCTAAAAATTAATGTTATACTAAACAGTAAACAGTACCAAATAATAATTAATTGCATTCAACCTATTCAACAGAATATATATATATATATTATATAATATAATATAACAATGTTTTGTGTTAGAAGGTTGGTAGCAACGAGAAAGCATTATTATGAAAAGGATTCAGCTGATAATAATAAAAATAAAAGATAAGAATGAAAAGGTTCTAATATTGTAGAACCTTTTGTTGTAAATAACATTCTAGACCTTTAATACTTAAGGCTTTATTAAACAAAAAACGTGGTGCACATTACACATTCACTAGGTGCATGACATTACAATTTATATTATAGATAGATAAGATTAATATCACATATGATAACAATATATTTTATCACATTCTCCCTAACATAGAAAATACTACTTAGTGATATAGTCTTTTAAGTATTTAGGCGTTGATTTAATTCTGGTGGTTCTCCGTGGTTCATCGGGCTCATTCGATCCTCCTTCTGTACTAGTATCTGTTTGAAATGTTTGAATCGTCTCTTCCTTTTGCTCGCTCGTGGTTGGTGTGTTTTGAAGTGTTGTATTTGGATCTATTCTGTCTGAAAGTTCTTTATACAATGTTCTGTCGCCCACAGGTGCTAAATCTCTTAACGAAACATTTGACTCCCTACCGTTTCCATAGCGAACCAAAGCGTATTCAGGATTCGCTTCGACTAAATCTACTTCTTCCACTGATGGCTCGTACTTTGAAGCACGTACATGTTTTTTTATAAAGACTTTCCCTGGGCAGTTGAGCCATGATGGAAGTGTTCCACCATTTGAAGAGCGCCGAGGATGAGCAAAAAATCGTTCGTGAGGTGTACAATTGGTAGCAGTGCATAGTAATGACCGAATGGAATGTAAGGCGTCAGCTATTACAGCTTCCCACTGTTCTAACTTCAAACCTCTTGTCTTTATGGCCAACTGGATAGTCTTCCAGATTATTCCATTATACCGTTCGACTTGACCATTCCCCGCGGGGTTATAAGGCGTTGTACGACTAGTTGCAATGCCTCAAGTACACAGGAAAGATGTAAGTTCTTGAGAGAAAAAAGCTGCTCCCCGGTCTGAATGGATGTAAGCTGGCATACCAAATATAGAAAATAGGTAGGATAGACACTTTATCACTGTGGCTGAGCTCAGGTCCTTGCATGGTATGGCAAAAGGAAAACGTGAAAACTCATCAACAATAGTAAGGATATAATTATTACCAGTCTTAGATGGTATCGGTCCTTTGAAATCAATATTCAATCGCTCGAATGATGAGGTAGCTTTTATAAGATGACCGTCTTGCTTTCTGTAGAACCTTGGTTTTACTTCTGCACACACATTACAGCTACTTGTCAACTTCTTTATATCTTCAATTGAAAATGGTAAATTCTTACTCTTGATCCAGTGGTACATCCTAGTAACTCCTGGATGGCATAGGGATTTGTGTAAATCAGATAACATGTTACAGTTGTTTACAACAGCACATACTCTTGAGAAAGTGTCAGCAACTGTATTTTCTTTTCCTGGGCGATATTGTATATCAAAACTAAAACATGAAAGCTCAAGTCTCCATCTAATTATTTTATCATTTTTAATTTTACTTGAGTGTTTCAGATTGAACATAAAAGATACAGCTTCTTGGTCCGTTATGAGTTTAAATTGCCTGCCTATTAAAAAATGTCTCCACTTCCTTAATGCCTCCACAATTGCATAAGCTTCTTTTTCAATAGATGAGTGTTTCTTTTCACAATTTGAGAGACTTCTTGAGAAAAAAGCTATAGGGCGCCCATCCTGACTAAGTGTTGCTGCTAACGCATAGTTAGAGGCATCGCTCTCAACTACTAAGGGCTCATCACCACTGATAGAATTTATTACTGAGTTGGCAATGTCTAGCTTGAGACTTTCAAAATCAGCAATTGCTGGCTAGGAAATGACTTACAAAGTATTAAATTATGTATTTTGTCTGAGAACTTTTCAACCCACTTTGAATAATGAGAAAACATACCTAAAACCCTTTTTAACGATTTGGCGTCCTTTGGTGGAGGTAGATTCAGGAGAGGCTTCAGTCGATCTGGGTCTGGACTTACACTTTTATTTGTGATCTGGTGTCCAAGAAGTGTAATTGTCTGCATAGAAAACTGGCATTTGTTTTTATTCAGTATGAGTCCATAATTATTCATTGCATTGAGAAATTTATTCAGGTTCAGGTCATGTTCAGACTGATTTTTTCCACATATTGTTATATCGTCGAGGTAGGCATATACTCCATTGAGGTTTTCATTTGATATTATTCTGTCCATCACCCTTTGGAAACAGGCCACTCCATTTGTCACGCCAAAGGGGATTCTCCGAAAATGATAAAGGCGACCAGCCGCTTCAAAAGCTGTATAATCTCTTTCCTCCTCGTGGATTGGTATTTCATGGTATGCGTTATGCAAATCTATAGTACTATAAATACTATACTGGGCTACTTTGGTGATTAGATCATTTATATTAGGTAGAGGGTAGGCATCCAATAATGTGAATCTATTGATTGTTTGAGAGTAATCAATTACCATTCGATTTTTATGGTTTTCAGTTTTTGTAACTAATACCTGGGCTCGCCATGGCGACATACTCTCCTCGATAACATTTTCATTCAATAATTTGGTTATTTCTTCCTTGATAAATTTATAGTCCTCCTCAGAATAGTGACGTAGTTTGACGGCTATAGGTTTGCAGTTTGGAGATAGATTCTTGAAAAGGCGAGGAGGTTCTATTACGAATGAGGGCGTGGGTGCTATTACATTCGGTTCTATTGCTGTTGAGGACATATTACAGATTAACAAAGGGGATTTAGGCCCACCAAAAGTAACTTCTACTTTAGAGTGTTTCTGCAATATATCATGACCTATTAGAACATCAGTGCATAATTTTGACAATACCGATAATTTGACATCTTTATACATGTGCCCCTGCAATGATAAGTCTACACAAACAAACCCTTTTAAGTGTGATGAATGCTCTGCAGATGCTAAAACTACCTGTCCCTTCTTAGGAAATACATTTATTTTATGATACCGGACAAATTCATCATCTATAAAGCTACTAGAACCTCCGGTATCCACTAGACCATTTGCTTCCACATTATTGACTTTAACTTTAATAACCGTTTTTGATAGAGCACCCGATAAGTTTGCAGAGATGCAAGCTAGATTTGCAATAAAAGCCGAAGTAGTTGTATTAGACTTGTATGAGTTTTGAGTTTTCTTTAATCTACAAACTTTAGAGAAATGACCCTTTTTGTCACAATTCCTACACACAGCTTCCCTAGCTGGACAAGAGTTACGCGGATGTCGATCATAACCACAGAAAAAACATTTTTGTCGAATGACTGCGATAACAGATTTTTCGTCTTCTGTTTCGATATTATCTGCAGAAACGTGGTTAATAGATTCTACTGGCATAGAGTAGGCTTCGGATTGCTTTTGTGCCATCTCTAAAGCTCGTGACAGCGTCACTGCTTTTTCTAGACTTAATTCGTCGTTTTCTAATAGACGCTGACGGATGCTATTAGACATAATACCATTAATGAATGCGTCTCTTATGTACTCGTCCTTATACTGTGAGGCAGTTACGGCTTTAAATGTACATTCTTTAGCTAAAATTTTTAAAGACTGCAAGTATTGATCAATAGATTCACTTACCAGTTGTTTTTTTGTGGCTAATAGATATCTGGCAAATATTTCATTTTTGGGCTTTATAAAAATACCATCAAGGATTTTAATGGCTTCACTGAACTCTTTACAGTCGCTTATATAGTCGTACACTGAATGGCTCAAAAAGTTAATGAGTACCTTTATTTTATCCTCCTCTTTTAGTTTAGCCTCTGCAGTATAATTTTGGAACACTTTCTTCCAATGAGACCACTCCTTGGCAGCTGTGGGTGAATTTTGGTCTGCTTCAAAACGATCTGGTCTCAGCAATTTTTCCATATTGATTTGTAAATTTTGTTTAATAAATTGTTGTAAATAACATTCTAGACCTTTAATACTTAAGGCTTTATTAAACAAAAAACGTGGTGCACATTACACATTCACTAGGTGCATGACATTACAATTTATATTATAGATAGATAAGATTAATATCACATATGATAACAATATATTTTATCACAACCACAGAATAATTTTTTAGCTTAAACCACCTATAGTTTAACATCATTGTTCAATATCATAACATAAAATATGTAGTGTATTGGGCCGATAAATAATTTTTCAAAACTTATTATAATTTATAAAAATTTCAGATTTGTTTAATGGAATATGGATACATGGGAAAATGATGAAGTCAATGGACCGTGTAGTCTACAAACATTTGCAGTTTGAACAAGTTCATAATATTGACGTCAAAATATAATCAAGATTTGTTAGTATGGTACGAGAAATTAAATTTTTTAATAATAATCTTACAGCATTACCATAACTATAAGTGTGGTTGGCACAAGTCATAGAATTGATAACAAATATATTAAATGGGTAGGAATTATCAAAAATTATTATTTTAATCATTATTTATTATACAGATTTTTTATGGCCCCTGTCTTTTACAATCCATATATATATTATAATTATTAAAACATTCACTTTACAAATGTAGTAGGAAGTAACATTATTATTGTTTTTAAAAATAATATTTAAAAATCAGATTTCGGGTTCATTTAATAATTGATTACTCATAAATCAACCTTAAACATAACAATATGTGTTGTCTAGCAGGCTACATTACATAATATTATATAGAACTATGTAAAAATAAAATAGAAACTTAGAATAATTGGATAACATTATTACCACGCTATACTAAAAAGTTAAAACAGTTCATTTGAATATATTCAATAAAAGTAGAGTAAAACCAATATTTTAATATCAATAAGTTACCAATAATATTAAATTATATTAAAACATTTGAAAATAAATATACTTTCTTAGCTTAAACCACCTATAGTTTAACATCATTGTTCAATATCATAACATAAAATATGTAGTGTATTGGGCCGATAAATAATTTTTCAAAACTTATTATAATTTATAAAAATTTCAGATTTGTTTAATGGAATATGGATACATGGGAAAATGATGAAGTCAATGGACCGTGTAGTCTACAAACATTTGCAGTTTGAACAATTCATAATATTGACATCAACATATAATCAAGATTTGTTAGTATGGTACAAGAAATTAAATTTTTTAATAATAATCTTACAGCATTAATATAACTATAAGTGTGGTTGGCACAAGTCATAGAATTGATAACAAAGATATAAAATGGTTTAGAATTATCAAAAATAATGATCTTAATGAGCATTATTTGTTTGATACAGATTCTTTATGGTCTCTTTTAATTTAAGTCATACAAATCTTTACACTTTTATTCATATACTTTTCGAGAAGCTGTCCAAGATTTATTGAAAATATATCCCCTTTCTGTTACAATCATGATATATATTATAATAATTAAAATATTTACTTTACAAATGTATTAGGAAGTAACATTATTATTGTTTTCAAAAATAATATTTAAAAATCAGATTTTGGGTTCATTTAATAATAAAAATGAAATAAAAACTTTATAACAATAATATTACCAAATATACTTAGTAATTTAGGCTTACTGACCGTCTTCGCTCAGATTCGTTTTTCATATATAATGATATTATATCATTGAATTCAAATTTAATTCAACACCATGTTACCTTCCGTTACAGTGCAGAACCACGTCTTGTAACTTACTGTACAGCAGAGCGACAATCATTTACCCACCTTTTTATAACATATTTTTGATGAACTTCAGGACCGTTTATTTGCACGTTTAGTGGTGATTTAGTATTAATTATGTTTATTATTATTTATTATTATTCCCTATATTTTATATGTCTTTAATATTTGTTTATTATTAAGTAGATAGATATATTAATAATAAGCATTATCATTATTATTAAATCAACAAAAATTAGTTTAAAGTCTTCTTGTTCATTTTTTTTTCACAATCACTTCTATGATAAAGATTAAAATAATTTTTATTTGGTGCCTCATAATAGTGTATTGTCATGGGCCTCGCAAACCCTGACACCGTCCCTGACCATAGAGTTATAATATCGATGGACTTCTCCATTTAATTTCTGTGTTATTTTGTCCCTATTATCGATATTAATATATTATGTAGAACCATATTATAATTTTAGCTCATGTTGAACTTTAAATTCAACAAACATTTTATGTATCTACCTATATATTTAACTGCTTATTACGTCTTATAGAATAAACAACTTCCTTCGGAATTTTCTGTCAACTATAAAATTAATATCATAATGGCTCATTAATTAGTTATAGCTGTTTCTGTGGAGAAGTCGTTTGTTTTTTTCAATGTACATACCTACCTATTATTTAAAATATTTGAATAAATATTTTTCTCAAAATTGTTTCTTATTCGGTTATATTATTGTGTACATATGTGAAGTAAAAGATATATTTTCATATTTTTCGAGTTCATAATAATGATTATGTTTTATATAATATTTTGTCTATGTATTATAAACGTCTGTTCCGCGATCGTGATCAATTACGATTTATTAGTTGGTGACATGTCATTTTACAATCAAACACTGGTGTTTGCTTTGATTGAACATGAGAAACATGGTTCAGATATGTTGCAGTTAATTGAAAATTTAACGGCACCATGGCACAATGATACTTTAGCCATTGAAAAAAAATTGGTAAATTAATGCATCCTAGAGTCCGAAATTCTTATATATTTAGATATATAAAGATAATATGCAAAATCAATCGTTTTTTTATTTTCTGTCACTGTTCCGTCCATGATAATCAGTTTTCCGTATAATTGTTACCTGAAGATAAAAAATATATCAAAAAGAAAAAAAAATTTAGACAGCATTTGTTATGAATCTAAATAAAAAAACATTTGAAACCACAAGTTCATGAGGGTATAGTTATTATTATAAATTATAACACTGTACCTATTATATAATTTTATCATTAATTATGAATTAATATATTTTATAGAACTTTAAATATTGTAAAATAAAAGCTTGTAAATAAGTACCTATTTATAGAATTTAGATTATTATTATTATTATTATTATATGGTATATTTCTCATTAAAAATCAATTATTAATGTTAATAAATAGGTAAATATTAATTTACCTATTAATATTTAATTGTTCATCATTTTATAAACAGTAACATAAGATATAAGAGTGATAAATTCCAAACTCTATAGTATTTACGACACTTGTGTATTCTAGAGATGGAAAATATTTTTCGAATATCGTGTTAAAAAAGAAGATTTTTATTTGTTATGATTTTTTTATTAGTATAGGTACCAGGTACTTATTTGTATTTAGCCATTTATGCTTATTACAACTTACATAATATTATGAGTAGGTATATTAGGTACATATTTAAACTTTCCTGAGGTAAAACATTGTTTGGTTTAGCAATGCAGTTAATAATTTTAACTCGCTGTTATATTAAGTAGGTACTAATAACAGTTTGTTATAGTTTAACCAAATATTTCAGTCAATTATTTACTATTCATGGATTAATAAATAACTACTATATACCTCTTGCTGTTTTTTGTTAAAAGATAAAAGTGAACAAACATACACTGGTTCGTTTAATGTATTAAATACGTTGTGCTTAAAAATAGATAGTAACTTTAAGCCAAACATAATTTATATTGATTTTGAAAAAGCCATATACCAATTCTATAACATGTATATGGCCAAATATTTCTATAAAAGGATGTCGATTTCATCTTGGCCTAGCTTGGTGGCGTAAAATTCAGTCACTTGGATTAGCTTCACAATACTCTAATGATGATTTGATGACAGAATATTTAACAATGTTAAATGTTTTGGCCTATCATTTTTGAACCCAGCGGAAGTCGGAGATATGTTTACAATGGAACTTGCAGCCATACAGCCTTCAGATGATAAATTAACTCAATTTTCGGACTATTTAGGAGATACATGTATATATCAGAAGATTCAATGTTTCCACCTCATATATGGGCAGAAAAAAGTTCAAGCATTCAGCTCACAACCAATGCATACAAATTTTTCCATAGCAAATTTAATAGCCATTTTGAATCCCCGCATTCTAATATATATAAATTTATCGAAGTTTTAAAACTAATTCAGACTGAAACTGTAATTTTAATACAAAGTTATTATAAGCCTAGACTACATGGTCGATTACAAATTAGACAAAATAATTTATCCTATTAATTTTAAAAGAATGGATGAACAAGGTAATCCTATATTAGGTATTTATATTAAAATTTAAGATATTTTTTTATAAATTGTCAAAAAATAACCTTCTAGACACAGTTATAATACCATGATCAGTCAGACAAATTTTTATCTAAATAATTATTAGAATCATTATTCAACATAATTATTCCCAAAAAACTTGAACTTTTTACTTTTTTGAATTACTACATATACTTTTAATTTCACCTTCGGAAGCAGAATAATTTTCGAAGTATTTCGATACATAATAACTGAATTTAGGATTTAAAAGTAGCTCATGAGTTATAAGTATTTAAAGTTTAGTTGAACATTGGACCAACATTTTATTTGGTAATGGTGTACCACTCCACTCTGCTAATCAAAACTTTAAATACTTTTAAAGTCATAAGCTACTTGTCCTAAATTTGATTTTTATGCATAGAAATACTTAGAAAAATATACAAAATTAAAACTATAAGTTGTAATTCAAAACAGTAAAAAACTTGATAAGTATTAAGTATGAAAAACAATAATATATATTATATATTTAAAAATGTTGTTTTTCAACGAATAGAAACCATGCAAACAATTGTTTTCAAAACCATTCATTATACTCAATATTATGAACCAAATATAATTAATATTATACTAACAAAGAATATTTAAGATTAAGACAAATGTATTTAACTATTTTATGAGTCTGATAAATTTACCAATTTACAAATAGATATCCATAACACATCCATAGTATTAGATTATAACGAGACTGGACATAACATTAAAGAAATAAATTCAATTAATATTAATAATATTAAATAATAAATAGTTAGATATTTCTGAACAATTTATATTAAAATATAATTATTATTTTTATTATTTATTTAATTGTTCTGTAAACAAGTACAGTCTATAGTCATTATATATACTTTTCACAGGATATAGACAAAATAAACAGAGGTCACGGTCAATATCACCTATGCATGCAGGCATTTGTACAGAACCCTGGATTCAAAATAGATCAAAAATGTATAATGATTGAAATTTCGGTTATTATATGCATAATGTAACATCAAGTAAAAAGTTGAATACTTAAAATTAAAATTAAATCCTATTATGAGCATCAAGACCTAAAAGAATATATAAAAAAAAACCTAACATATAATAGAGATTAATTAGCATCATAATAAATATAATTTAATAATGAGGTATCTATACTAAATCTGTGACTCATTGAAATCGTTATGTTACCGATAAGACTTTATTTTAACATTAGATCATTTTTAACTGTTTTTAAAATGTACTAAGTAGTTAATGAATATTTATTATAAATAACAATTTATGTTATATCTACCTATATATTTTATCATGATGAATTTAGGACTATGTTGTGGGTTAAATAAATAATTTCCAAGCTATAAAATGTTATAATATATATATATACTAAAAAAACATCTAGTATTATCACCTACAATTGTGGAATGTTTTCATATTAGATATCCCTATCAAGTACTTCAATGGTTTTGCATATCATAATCAAATGGCGATAGGGCTTGGAACTTTTTGTGCTAAAAAAAACAACCGAGCTACTATAATGCATACTTATAGGCTTTGGTGATGTAAAGATAGTAGTACATGGTATACCACACAATAATTATTTTATTTTTTTGTACACAATTTGCATTTATATAGGAATAAACTTCAAACTTTTAAAATGCATCGTTATTAAAACTTTTTTAATTAGATATTATTAAAAAATTGTTTTCATCTTTATATTATACTTTATAAATATTTGCAATTAGCATTAAATACCTTTTAAGTAAGTAAGTACCTCGTACCTATATTTCAAATGTACATTTTACATTCCACAATATTCCCTAGGTTCAGTTATTACATTCTTCACTTTTTCCAAAAATCAATTTAACCGATCTTTACTTTATACAGTTTGAAGAAAATTGATATTGAATAAAACGATTTTTAGTAAAAAGACATTTTGGATAAATTGTTTGTTAGGAAATATTATCTACTAAATAAAAAAGTGTAGTTCCTTTTTATTGTATTGACGTACGTTTATTAATTACCAGCATTATTTTTTTTTACAATTTTTACATGATTGAATGTAGGTGTTTAATGAAGTTGAATTTGAATGTTGATGGAAGACGAATTTTGAAGCTGACGGAAGTTGAAAATGTCGAAAATGAACGGAAGTTGAGCTGGAATCATGCGCGATTGACGGTCCATGTCCGGATAAAAGTTGCACGTCGGACGGTAGAAAGGACCGCGCGTCTAAGCCGTAGCGAACGCGGTAATAACATCGGTCCTAAGGGTTGGATGGATCTTCGTTATCATTATCCGGCAAGCGCACCACATCATCATTGCTTGATTCAGCTTGGATTTGCATGACGTTCATCGGTCCGTGGGCCCTGTTGTCGTCGTTTATCGTCTGCCGGTTTATCTCACCGATTACCCGGTGAATGGCAGTTACGAGCTGGTCGTTAGCATCAATATTCACCGTGGGCTGAACATTCCCTTGCCCGGTGACTTGTGGGATTTGACGCATCGTGATGTTGATGTGAGGTAAGGAAGGTAATCGGTTGTTGGGTTCACGCGGAGCCATGGTGAAGTATACAATAATATAGTGTTTCGAATTTTTTCAGTGTGCGTGTTTGGAGGTTATGTTGTGTCCTATAGAGGTCGAGTCTCTCTATGTCGTGGACGATACGAGTAACGTAGGACGGTGGGCTTCTCAATCGTACTTCCTGTGACGACCGTGGGACGTGCTACGAGAGATGTGGCAGTAGTTTTCGGACGTCCAAGCGATATCGTGGTCGCGATGAGTGGAGAAACAGGACTAGAGACGCGTTTGTGAGTGCGAGGGCCGAATACGTGTAAACCGAACCGGATGTCACAAGATAATAAAATATGTCGAGATATCAGCACACCGCCTCGTGTGGCACGATGGTTGACCGACAGACGGGAGTATTATGGTGCGGTGTATCATAGAAAATAGATAAAAATATAAAAATATAAAATAGAACGCCGACTTTATAGTATATTTTCTGATACCATAATATAAGTGGCACACTAGCGCAGCGAGTGATTCTCTTTAGCAATCATCGATAGTAATATCGATTAATCGATTGTCGCGTTCAATCGATTACTGCCAGTTATCGATATATAAATATTACTTAATTATTGATATATTTGAAAATATGAAACAAACGATGTCGCCATCTCGGAAGTTTAGACTTCTGATAAATTATGTCGTAATTATTTCAAAACAAAATAAATGGATAAATATTTAAACATTTTTATTTTATTTTTTATAAATATACAAAATATAAATAAACCTATTATATATAAATATAAAGTATTACAAAATATTAAGATCACAATTCACAATATTATTAAATATTTAATTACAAAAGTAGGAATATGGTAATCCAAAAATATGAAAAGTATATAAATATACCTACCTATCTTTTTCTATTATGTTTTAAAAAATATATATGAGCAGCTATCTTTAAAGTATCACGGTTATTATAAGTTTGTCTGTCTATGCCTTTTAAAATGCGATTTATATTTTTCACGTAAGTAAAAATAAATAAGTTTTTTATTTTTTGATATATAAAAATTTTTAAATTATGCTTTGGGCAATGTAAAGGAAAATCAATACTTTCAAACATTAATATTAACTGGTGTCCTATATGATACTGATTTAATTTTGGAAAAATTAAATTGGTCATAAAAAGCATCGTTCAATTAGTTGTTGGAATTTTTTACTGGGATGCATTAGGGACTTTTGAGTAAAGTCTCTTATTCGAATTAAAGGATTATTTTTATTCATACTTATTAATTCAAATTTGCAAAGTTTACAAAATTTGAATTCTTTAAGTACACTTCATGCCAAATAACCACTAATATACCCTATGGTCATATCAGAAATGGGTGACACATGAATGTCATATACTGTTTCTATTGGGTTATAAATAGGAAAATTAAATTTGTTTTCATGGGCAGATTTAGGCAACGTGGGTAAATTCAGGCCACTTTCCACAAACTGCTTTAAGTTATCTAAGGCCCCGCCACTCTCATCGTGCTCACAATTGCCTGCTGACTTAATTGATGTGAAGTTGTTAATTAGCAAAGTTTTAAGTGAACAATGGAATTGATAACAATCTGGTTTTGTGTTTCGTATTCCATGACTCCGCACACTTCCAAATAAACACTCGAGGGAGTCCTGGTTTACATGCCTTGTTAAAAAAAATTTAAAATTATTACTCTGTAACTTGGACCACAAGTATTTAAAAGATTTAAGTGTGATGATCCAATTTTTTAAACATGGAGGAACTGTCTTCTTCCTATTTGATTTATTGATAAATTTCATAGACTGAAAAGTATTGATTGCAGAATTCCAATGATGAACATGAGGAGAGTTTTCTTTAACTGCACTTCGTAACAGTTTTCCCAATTCTGAATTAATTGTCCTTGAATTGACAGAGTCAAATGTCTTGTCCATTAATAAACAAAACATAGCAGTGCCAATAGCATTTGACAATCCACTTTCTTTTGGTGCTAAAAATATGTAAATTATTATATAATATAGTTAATTATTCAAATACTAGTGTATACATACCATTATCTGACAATAACTTCATTGTTGAGGCAACTGTATGGCTAAGAACTTGAGCCGCAAAAGAAACTTTCATCTTGGTCTTTTCTATAATAATGTGACCATCATGGAGCTTGTGTAGGGTTCAAAGTTCAAAAATCTCATTTTTTTTGTCGTAATCATACATAGTTCTTATATGGTCCCAAGAAGCTGTATGCTCAATGTTATCAATTGTAAAAACAACGTCTTTTGTGTATAGATTATTTCTTATACATTTGAGTAGGTGAGGAGGATCATAAATTGGTATGATTTCTTTACCATCAATTTCATAGGATAGGTTATGTTTTTCAATGTTAAGGTTTGCATACATTAGTGTTGTATCAGAAATTAACTTATTTATTGCTGCTACATTTGTTCCACCTTGGTCACATACTGTGGCTAGAATATCAAGACCAGTTTGGTTTACACTAGATATAACAATTTTCAAGTACTCAATTAAGTTTTTAGTTTTTGTTGTGCCAGTACAATAAAAATATGCATAAGGTTGTTTCCATTTTTTAGCAATTCCTCGTAACATAAAAACTAAAACGTGGTCTGCAAATTTTTGATCATCAGAAATATCATTATGGTTAAATCCAAAAATCATATCATTTTTTTTTATCATATTTTAAACCCGGACTTAATGCCATTTCATCAAAAAGTAACACACACTTTTTATCAATACTTTTAAGCTTGGATGTTTGATGTTTTAGGTTTCTTTGGATGTGTGCGTTAATGCCCAGAGTGAATGGAATTTTAGTTAAAACAGCATTTAGTGTAGATGTGGATGGCAGAGCAAATATAAATGACAAAAATTTATATCCTTTAGGTGATGTTTTAAAAATTGAAAGCGCCAAAATTTTATTATCTAAACTATACCGTCTGCCTTTGGCCTTTTTATTTTGAATTTTTATTTGACTTTGAAAAAACTTCAATGTGGTTTTACTAACTCTGTCTACTAAATGGTTGCAGCTATCACCAGTAACAAACTTTTTTGCTATTTTTAGTTGTTGTTTTACAGTAACATTTTTTCTCTTAATAACATTAATCTGCTTTTTTAACTGCTTAGTTACAGAATATAACAATCTTTGTCTAGGTGTCATTTCCTCCAATCTTTTTATTCCAATAGTCTTAAGTAATATAGCAGAAGATGGTTTAACTGAATTTAAGAGCATTGTAGGTGTTTCTAAAAAAAAATAAATATCAATTAACTATACCAGTTCATTATTTTTTACTATCAATTTTTACATACCATGATTTTCTTCGGATAAAGGTAAAGCCAAAGGTGACAAACAGGTTACATTTAAATATTCATTTGAGTCATTAAACGATAGGTTGACAGGGTTGGCCAATGACAATTGATTCAATGGTGTTTCTAAAAATAATTAATTGTTTAATAACTTGTGACAGTTAAGTTTGCACAATTTTTACACACCTTGATCTAAGCTGGATAAAGGTGAAGCTGAAGGTGACAGACAGGTAACATCTACATATTCAATTGAATCATTGAGTGATAAGTTGCCACAGTTGATTTGACTAGTAGATAAATGATTTTTTGGTGTTGCTATAAAAAATTGTTTAAATGGGTTTATAAAAATATATGAATTACATAATCGTTATATTAACTGCTGCTTATATATTATTGTGTATTATCAACATTTTAGTGAATAATAATAACTACCATAACTGTATTAAAATCACACACATAAAATTAAATTTTGAATCATATTAATACATTATAATCTATAGGTACACATTTTTTTAAAAATTAATCATTACACAAAACACAGAGTTAAAATACTACCTACCAACTGTCATTACATAATAGTAGACTTATAACATGATATTATAATTTCCATAACATTTTTTTTATTGCACAAAAATTCACTGTTGCTATATACATATATTCTACTTATTGCTAAAAGCGGATAAAAACAACATTAAAGTGATAAATAAATTAATAATTACCTTTACTAGAAGTTAGTGGTAGGTACCTTTATTACCTACGGCACTTGGAACATTTAAATTAAACTTTGCTATATGCTACAAATAATTTCATAAATTTAATCACAAGCAGATACATCACATCAGATACAATCTCGGCACACATATTAACCACAATTTAAAATAGAAATATAAATACTTGGCAATTTCAAACGAGGCAATGAGCCTTT
>JANEHU010000075.1:0-25873 GCA_027563435.1 Nasonovia ribisnigri
TCAATCTATTTTTTTGGTTCAAATGAGATTTATGCAAGGTATATTCAACACTTAAACGATCCTAATTCAATCAAAACCAAACATTTATTTAACTATGAACATCAGAATTTCAATGCTCATGAAATGTTAAATAAAACTTTGTATGTTATGTGGGCCCACATAGCATTTTCCAATGTTAAAACTTCTATAAACGATGAAGTTGAGTTGAATTTGAAAGGTTCGAATAATAATATTCAATAATACTATATGAAGTGTTTATTTTTAAACGTTTAGATTAAAGTAAATTCTTAGTGCTATATAAACACTTGATTTAGGTTAGATTTTAAATATTAAAAAATGAATTTGTATTAAATGCTGAATAAAGTTACAATGGCTAACATTTAAATAGAGTATTATAAATAATGTTTATTTAAACTATGTCTATAAGCATTAATTATAGGTCACTAAATTAACATTATCCACACATTAAATTAGAATTGCACTGTTAATGTACTCGTTTAAGCATTTATTTAATCCTTAATAAAATTTAGTCCACATTATTATTGTGGCGGTATAGACCAAGCGCTAAATTGGGTGTCACATTTTTCTTTGAATAAATAAATACGAGTAATATAATTCGTTGGGTATGCCGTATTATATATTCTAATTCGTGCATGATATGTCATTATCGTTCAGAGCCGTATAATAATTATAATATAATATGAAAATGAACTTAATGCCAGCAGAACATAATTTAAAGTCGTCGCTCGATAGTCGCACTTGATAGTCGTGACAGAATAATCAATTTACAACTCGCTATTGAACGAATTTTCTGGTCTAACGCCGCGATAACAGATAATATCGACCTGGCCGACGACGCAATAATGCCTAAAAATAACCGTTTTATGAACAATGAACCGGGCTCTATAATAAAACAATACGCACTTTTACAGACTCACGATACAACGATTATGTTAGTTTCGCAAAAAAAAAATAATTTTGAGTAAAATGGCTTCGTCGAGAATGACAAGAATAAATAATAATGCCCCCTTCATATTATAATCGTAAACCGGATCTAATATTTAAGCATGTATGATGTATGTTGTATTGACTATACATATAGGGACTTTACGATGTTGTGGTAATCACTCCGAACACGAATATTTCTTAAGGGTTCCGTAGTCGTAAGAGTTTGGGAACCACTGCACTAACGGATATAGCCTGAGTTGTACTATTGAAAAACCGTACTATTTTGTTCGAATCCTCCGCATTACAGGACAAACGGCTGAACATATTATAATATTATAAGGCCATAAAAAAAGAAATAAAAATATTGTATAAATGGGAGAATTTAGAGACTTACGTTAAAAAATTGAAAATACTATTGAATAATGAGTAGGTACCTACATAATAATTTAGTCTACTGCTATCATTGAAATAGGTAGTGGTGTATTACACTATAATATGTCTATATATCACTACCTGTCTACCTCTAATCAAGTGTTTTAAAATCGCCAAGCTAAGTTCAATTATATAGCAACTATTTAAACATAAATGATATTACAATAATTTTAGAGCGTTTTTTTACACGGGGTTTGGCGGAATGTTTTAGTTTGTATGTATAACGATAATTATATTACTGTTGTACACTTATTGTTAATAAGAAATTATTAGATTCACGATAGATTCAAATTTAAATCTCTTGTTTTTAAAATTATAGTTTCATATTGAATATTTGAATAATATTAAAGTAATCATTATCAATTCAGGAAATAATTATTTATTTCCTTGTTGACTATTGTATGTTTGTTTTTAAAAGTAAAATGTATTAAATTAGGTTCAGCTATATTTGATTTTAAGTTACATAGTATTATATATTATCTCCAAATATAACATAACATTAGATAGGTATCTACGTATTGACGTATTGTAATTTGTAATAATTAATATGTTTTCCGAGGCGCCCGAGAGATGAGAGTATTGTGATAGCGCCAGGGCCATGTTAAGAAGGGGGCGAAGGGGCCATTTTCCCGCGTGCGCTACAACTTGGTAAAACGAAGGGGCGCCTCGAGCTTGAGACACTCCTGTTGGTGACTCCTCAACTTATATTAGTGCCCCTGGGCGACAAAAAGCTTATCACGGCCTTGAATAGCGCACAAAATATCAAAAAGTGTCATACCCCGCCAAAACAATACTTAGTGCAGTCATCATTAGCCGTCGTGAGCCGTATCTAAAAATTAGACCGCGAAGTAATCACATTATTTTTCGTTTGGCAAATTGAGTATAAATGTTTAATAGTTATTATATAGTATTATTATGTAAGAGTCGCAGTTGCCCGCCCAAAAAAGCTATTAAAAGTAAAAATAGTCGTCAATACGCGACAACAGCGGACTATAGCGACAAGAAGTGAAGACTACGTTTAAACATATTATCATTATTCATTTTGCTTTTATATTACAAATTTAAAAACATGAGTTGTTTAAGTCGGACCAGTAAAAAAAGGCGTATTCGGGAAGAGCTTAAAGAACTTCAAACACGAGATCAATTTATATTTAATCAATTAGACTTTGAAGAACATGCAGATGATGAAGCTGTTGGTGTAGAAGATAAAAATAATACAGGTTGGTTTATATAATATATTATAATTTATAATAAATAACTGTATAGTATTTATTATATATTATTGTTGACATTAAGATTAAGTTCACAATTAGACTTAAAAGTCCAATGCCTATATGCATACTACAAAAATATTTAATAAAAATTAGATAGTTTTAATATAAAGCCATATAGGTACTATCAATAATTTAGAATTTAGATAGTTATAAGTATAGGCACCTACATCGGCTACATCTATTAGAATTACATTATCTACTTGAAAACTTTTCACAATTATACATTGATTCGTATATTTTTATTGTTTAATATACAAAAAAAATTTTAGATTAATTTTAAACTATTTATACCACGAATCTATTCAAATAACAATCGTCGTAACACGGTTCTATACAGTATCTATAATATTAAACTATATAAGTTAATAATAGATCGAAATAGCATTATATTATTATATTATATGAAAATTAAATAATATTAGAACATAATATAATTCATGCAATTTGTTTTGGCAATAATTATTCCAATCTTCCGCACCTATTACTATTTATATAAAAGTAAACTACTATATATTATAATATTAATTATTATAAATATATACCATAGAGAAATAATAATAATATTATTATTCCTATATATTATATTATTATTGTGACAATATAATTTCACTAAAATAAAATATTTTCTTAAGTCCCCATGTGTCCCCCCATCCCACTTTAACCTCTGTTGACAATAGTAATTTATAATTATATATTAATGATAGGTAAATGATAATTATGATACAAATGTCTTAAAACAAATCTGTATTTATAAAAATATGATAATAATTTGTTGTATGAATAGATGGAACTAATGTGACTGATGACATTATATTAGATGAACATGGTTGTTCTTCAATGGATCAGAGTATCATAGATACACCTAATGTAATCGATGACACTGTACTGAATGAACACGATTGTTCCTCAGGGGATCAAAATATTAAAACAGCTAATTAGAATATCTAGTTCATCTTTCGGTAAGTACAATTCGTTTAATCATATTATCAAATTATATTTTAAAAAGGCAAATAAAATATATTATTTTCATGAATAGATACATAATGATTGATGAAATTGTACTGGATGAACATGATTGTTCTTCATCAGCTAATTGTAGAAGCTTTAACGTTAATAATATCTAGTTCATCTTTCGGTAAGTACAATTCGATTTAATCATATTATCAAATTATATTTTAAAAAGGCAAGTAAAATATATTATTTTTCATGAATAGATACACTTAATGTGATTGATGAAATTGTACTGGATGAACATGATTGTTCTTCAATGAATATTAAAACAGCTAACAATGTAGAAGCTTTAACATTAATACCATCTAGTTCAACTTTGGGTAAGTACAATTCAATTTAATCATATCAAATTATATTTTAAAAAGGCAAGTAAAATATATTATTTTTCATGAATAGATACACCTAATGTGATTGATGAAATTGTACTGGATGAACATGATTGTTCTTCAATGAATATTAAAACAGCTAACAATGTAGAAGCTTTAACATTAATACCATCTAGTTCATCTTTGGGTAAGTACAATATTAAATTAATCATACCAAATTATATTAAAAAAGGCAAATAAAATATTTTTTTTTGTCATGAATAGATACACCTAATGTGATTCATGACACTGCATTGGATGAACATGATTGTTCCTCAATGGATCAAAATATTGAAACAGCCAACAAAACTTTATCATTAATATCATCTGGTTCATCTTCAGGTAAATTTAATTTAATTTGATCTAAATAAGCAGTAGACACATCTTTCATCTGTATTATATACATATCTACTAAACTGAGAACATTTTTTATGAAATTATCTATTTTATTTTTGTTTTATTAGATAACAGACTGACAAATGATCCTGGAATAATTGTCAAAATGAAAAATTTAGGACCAGAAATGAAGAAGTTGATTTTAAACATAGGTCCTTGTCAACCAACTAAAGATGATTTTCCTGCTAAAACTTTTCCGATCGATAACAATGGCCGTAGTTTCAAAGATTTGTGGTATTTTCGTTTATTAACCGACGGAACTAAAGTACTTAGAGACTGGGTAAGCACTACTAGGTGGATGTCCCATGCAGCAGCTCTTGATACAGTATTGTCATTTTTTGAAACTATTATTGACACATTGATTAACATTCGTGATTTAGAAGGTCCCAGTAATTCAAAAACTGGATCAACTGCAAGTGGCTTAATTTTATACTTTTTATCCTACAAATTTTTAATAACTGCATTTACATTTAAGGAATTATTTGATATACTTGGGCCTATTAATAAAATACTCCAAACTCAAGATTTCGATGTCATTACTGCAACAGCAATAATAAATCGAACTAAACCTAGGATAAAAAATATGCGTGAAGATAGTGCGTTTGAAAAAATAAACATTGAAGTCGATAATTTTATTAGTGACTTGGAGTATGAAATTGAACCGTTAAAAAGAGTTCCAAAAAAGTCTGGAGAACTGAGCATTGATGAACCTATAGTTGAACCTATAAAAAAATTCAGAATAGAAACTTATAACACACTTCTTGATGTTACACTTACTGAAATTAATAGTCGTTTTAATGTCATTAATTGTGGTGTGTTGAATGATTTATCACTTTTGACAGAGAAAAGGATAATGGAAGTAAGAGAAGGTAATGTTTTACCAGATGACTCATTTTTAGTATTTTGTCAAGTATATAATAAATTTGTTGATCGAAATGCTTTAATATCAGAATACTTACAATTTGTTGTTAATTATAAAGAAATTGAATCTACAATTAAACTCAATCAAATTTACACACAATCATCAATAACGATGATTTAGACAAAGATGGGAATTCAGGCGATGAGAATTATATAGATTTTAGTTTATATGATGAAGAAGAAGATCAAACATCAAATTGCTCAAAACAGAATTTAGCCAGTGTTGGAAAATTAGGGTTCTAAAATTTCACGAAATTTATTTTTGTGAAATATTTCATTTTGATGAAAAATTAAATAAAATATTTTTTTTTAAATTGTAGTAAGAAATACAGTTAATTTTTACTTAGTAAGGTAGATATTTATTGCCTTTGTGTATAACTTATATAAGTATAACATATAAGATATAAAATATTAAAATTATGTAATGTTTATGTATATGAATATATTGGTATAATGATTATGAATTATGATATATCAATATCAGTATATCACTTAAAGTATTGTTTTTTGAGTTCAAATAAAAAACAAATTCTTGAAATATAATAATTGGTATTATATTTATAAATTATAAATAATAAATAATAATTATAAAACTTTAAAAATATTAACAAAAATAAACCTCTCTTTGGCAACTGTGTATGATTTAAAAATTAAAATAATAAATATAAAATTAAAATAAAACCTATAGTATATTAGATATAAATAAAAATATATAATAAAATAGGTATAAAACTAAAAGTTAATATTTTTGAGATTTAAAATTTTATTTTTAATTCAGATGATACCTCATCAAAAAAACTATCTATACCAGATCTTGATCCTTCATCATTTGAATCAATTGAATCTGTTTCTATTTCCAAATCACTAATTGAGTTTTTTTCTTGTAATTCTGCTAATTCATGATCAAAATTTTCTACATCTGGAGTAAACAGTTCAAAATAACAGTATTTGTAATTTATTGAAATAATACAAACAAATAAGTGTTAAAATGATTATTATTTATTATATTTTATAATGCTTATAAATTATAATATATTACCTGCAGATTATGTTTTATAAAAACTAGTTTGCTTGCTCTTTCATTGGTAAGTCGATTTCTTTTAAGAGAATGAACATCTTTGTATGAACTAAATGTTCTTTCTACGGCAGCCGAAGTGGCAGGTAATGACAAAATTTTTATTGCTATCTTTGAAAGTTCTATTTCTGAACAAAATGCATTCCACCAGTTTAATCCATTAGTATCATTTATCGCTGCCCACAAATATTCTTTACAAAATGGTCCAGTTTTATTTTTAAAATGACATAAATCAGCTATAACTTGTTTAGCATCAACATCTAAATTGTCCAACTTCTTAGATAGTTGATAAATAAACTCAACTGCATCACTATGTTCTTCAGTATTTAAGCATTTGCCTAAATATTTTGGATCAAGTAAATGAGCTGCATTATGTATGTTTGAAATACAAAATTCTTTTCTGATTTTTAGTGATTTCATAATGTTTTTTTCTTCAGTTTTGAAATATTTACATTTTTGTATAGTGTTTTTAAAAGATGTTTCAAGTTCTTTAAATATAAACGGTACACTACTTAATTTAGGAACATCACTTTCAATTATTTTTATCCATTTAGCAAGTGGGTTTACAACTTGATGAAAATAGTAAATTTTATCCCAAAAATTTGCACTACTGATTAATTTCTTGACTTCTGGTTTTAAATCTTTTTCAATGGCCTCATTAATACTCATTGACCTGATTATTTGTTTATTTACTAGTAATGAATCTAAAAAAACAACTACTGAAGCCCACCTTGTAACAACTGGCAACGTAAGAGCAGTAGAGTTTTTATTATTTTTTCTTTCTTGGAGAAACAATGCATTTGTAATATGTCCTCTTCTAATATTATTTACAACAGATTTACCTTCATTTATGACATCATTAAATAATTTTAAATTCATCATATCATTTACCAATAAATTTAGCCCATGTGCGACACACCCATAAGCCGTTATATGAGGATATTTCTCATTAACCAAATGCCAAGCTTTTTTCATATTTTTGGCATTATCCGTAACAATTCCAAACACTTTAGTTTGTCCAATTTCTTCAATGACACTTATTATTTCTTCAGCCATTTTCTCTCCTGTGTGACGATCAGTACCAGTTGAAATTGATTTAAAAAATACAGGATTTGGAGTTGTTACAACAAAATTTACAATACTCTCGTTTCGCAAATTTGTCCATCCATCACACATTACACCAAGCACTTTGGCACTCAAAATATTATTATCAGTACATTCTTTTACTCTTTTATACTCATCATCAAGCAATCTATTAGAAATTATATAAGTTGAAGGTGGGCAATAAGCAGGTCGAATTTTTTTAAAAAACTCTTTCCAATATACATTTTCTACCAAATTTAATGGTGATGATGATGCATAAATTGAACGAGCCAAGAGTATATCAATATTTTTTTGTTCATTTTGATTAATTTTGTCACAAAAATTCAAAATGTTATTAAATATTGACTCATTTTTTTTAATATTTGTACAATAATTACTATGTGTAGAACTACTTTCAGTAGTAAGTGAATCAACTAATGCATTTTTACTTGATTCAATGACTTTATCGAAGTTCGTCGTTGTATTCGGTGTAGAAGTAGTTAAATGCTCTTGGTTTTCATTGAAAAATGGTCTTATAAAAATATCAAATGGTGGGGTTGACATTGATGATGACTCAACTGGAATATCATTTGAAATTGACAATAATGGACAATCTTCAACAACTTCATCATTATATTCAACATCAGCATTATTCAAATTGTTTGCTATAAAATAAAAAATATAGGTATACAACTATACAAGCATTAATTAGGTAAATAATTTTAAATTTTAAACATAATAAATAATAACTAATAATTGATAAGGTATATATTAGATTGACAAATATGATAGATTATTTTATCTTAAAAATAAAAGTTTAATATAACAGATTTAATTAAATATGTTGGTTACCTATATAAAATTATTTAATAATATCAAATTAAATATGAATAGGTACCTACTTTTTCTGAATGTTTTAACTTTTACTTATAATATAGAATAGCAGCATATAAGTTCAATATATTTAATGGGTGCAATTTAGAGTATTACTGAAATACAATTTTTCAATTGTATGATTAGTTTATAATTTAATTTAACGTATATTCTATTACTTAAAAATAAAATATTTTAAGTGCAGACAAATGTATAAGGAATTACTTTTGAATTTTGATTTTTTGAATATAAAACATAATAATTAATAATTTATTATAAGTATATTAAATTGATTACCTAACATGTTACATGAGTACATGACATAATATTTAAATTAAAATCATAATAGCATTAATACCTGACATTAATTTTTAATTCTTAAAATCACAAAATTAAATTCTATTTATCTATCATTTAGTACATTAATATTTTGTAATTTGTATTAAAGTATTATTAATTATGGTATAGACTGTAGGCAGTAATTTTTTCCATAGTAATCATAGGTAGGTTAGAAGGTACCTATGGATGTATGATGTGAATAGTGGATATCATATAATTATTTTAATTTATAATATAATTATATTCATAGTTCAAAATATGCATTAAATAATAATTTAATATTTAAGTATATATATATGTAACTTACCATGAGAAGTTTTTTTCATTTGTAAAATGTTGCTTTTTACAGCCATAGGACACTTAACACAACTTATAATGTGCTTTTTTTGACGAGTTGCATTGGGAACAGTTCCCCAATTGCAATAATTGCAAATGTTTTTTGTAACTTTTTTGTTTCCTTCATTCATTGTCACTTGACGAAAACATTTGTGAATTAAACTTTTAACTTTACCCATATTAAGTTATAAATTATAATATATTATATAACTATTAACTCATAAATTATAATAAATAATTTATTAACATGTTAATCGTAATAACTTTATATATTTATACCTTATGGCTTATACGTTTTGTAACGCTAACGTCGCTACTCGCTAGCACAAACACACACAAGTCACAAATACTGAAATACCCAATGGCCAATGGTGTTATTGAATATGCGGTAGCGGTAATTCTATTTCCGTTATTGGCGAAGAAAATGTAGATATTATCATGATTTTATTTATACAATATTCTATGTTTATACTTCATTAGCTGATATTGTCATATGGATGATAAATATAAAATCAGTGTGACCATATAATTATGACTTTATTATGGACATAACAAAAAACACAACATTTTGAAAAAAAAAATATTTTTCAATATTTCATTGAAATATTTCAAGGAGGGTGAAAGTTTCAATTTTGAAATATTTCAAAGTGAAAATTTCATGTGAAATATTTCATACTCATAACCCTATGGAAAATTATTTAAACTTTTCTGTACAGCATCACTTCAAAATGTTTTTCCAAATTTATATTTAACATTGAAAATAACTGTTACACTTCCTGTATCTAGTTGTACAGTTGAGAGATCATTTTCTAAACTAAAATTAATAAAAACTAAGCTTCGTACAACTATGTGTCAAGACAGATTGGAGCAAATGGTTAAAATAAGTTGCGAACCTGATATATCTCTTGATAAAGATAAAATAATAGATATATTTGCAAGCAAGTCAACGCCACTCACTAAATTATTAATTATTTAAATTATTTTTATAAACAATATTATATTTTGTAAATATTACAAATTTTAATTATTACATTACATGTTCACTTTACTTACACATAAAATAAGCTTATTAAGAGTTGTAAAAAAAACAAATTTCAGATATTATTCTTTACTATGTATGTATTTGTATAAAATCTCAAAAATCAGAAATCCATAAGTTGTTCTTAAATATATGTGGTAGATAATTTAAATTCTAAAATGTAAACATAACAAATGAAAGCAGCCTATTAAATAATACCTACAACTGATCAGTATGAGATGTTTGATATATTTTAATATTAATATCAATAATAGTTGTGTACATAAGATTTTTATTGTTAGAGGGACATGAAAATAAATATTATGTAGACACAAAATTTGCTTAAAATAATTATGTGAACACCTATATCTTAAATTATTGATAATTCACAATATGAAAATAGATGTAATGTATATTATTGTATTAATATAAATTATGAATACAATATGATGGTAGGGTTTCAGCCCCCCCCCCTATGTACACCAATTAGTAGGTGGGTAGGTACTATTAAAATTTGATATTCGCCATACTGCATTTTTTGTAGTTCGGCGCCACTGATGAGATGTTTTGTAAAAATAAGATATTCGACAAAAAAATGGTAGGGGTATTGGTTGGTGGTTCTACAAAAGGTTAAGAACCGTATACATATACTATTATTTTTTCAAGTGATAAAACAATTAATATTAACTGAAATAGCGGGGGTGGTGGTCCTGCGGCACCCATGAATTTTTATTGATTTTAAAACGATTTGTGCTTTTATATTTTATTTTTATTTTGTGTCTACCATCGCCTATTAGGACAGTTTAAATGGTTCGATTTTCTACTTCAACATTTTTTCCGATAAGAAAGAAAATATAGTTGGTCTTCGTTGGGTCAAAACTCAAAAGTGAAAAATTCCTAGTTGTTTTAAAAAGCGGCTGGAAAAATTTTAATTTTTACACAAAACCTTTTATGTACCTATCGACAAAATTGATTATTTTTTCTGTTGTAACTCAAAAATGAATAACCGTAGAAACTTTAAATTTTAATAAAATGTTTATATAATTATTAATATGAGCACTTTTCTTAAAGTACCTACAACATTTTCAAAATATACTGACTCTGTTTGAGCTATTTACCATAGGTATACCTATTCATGAACATTTTTTCATTGGTTATAAATTATAATTAAATATTACGTATAATTGTCTGTTATTAATAACATAGTTATTTTGACTTTTGAGGAGGCTTGATGATGAACCAAATTGTTGGTATATTGTCGTGTCTAGGTAGTGTTAAATATTATGAATACTAGGTATATGAACCACGCTCAGATGTATTTATTAATTTTGAACACTGAAAGAGTTATTATATTAATAAATGTCGATTGAGGACTGGGCTGAGTGCCATATTAAAAAATATTTTATCATACGAACAATTATTTTACATATATAGGTACCATTGTTTCATCAGGTATCTTTATTGATATTAACATATTTCAATAATAATATTCGATAAAAAAAAAATATATATATGTATAACATGACATGTATCAAATATCAATGATAATAATAATAATAATAATAATAATAGTAATATCTAAAATAATTTAATATACTAAACACATTAAACCGGTATATTTTTTAAATCTGGATACATTGTTAATTCATTGTTTGGTCCATTTATGTTTATTCGTGTATATTTATTTTTGTGAGCTTTATGCATAATGTAATGCGTTAAGCTCGAAAATATCCCTGCTACTAATTTGACACTCCAACCGAAGGTTTGATATAGTATTGATATATTCAATCCTGCGTTGAAACATGACAATAATATTTTCCAGATGAAAATCAATCCCAAACAACCACTTACAACATTTCCAAATCCGGTAAAAAAAACCCACATCTTTTTGAATTGTTCATCCACGATCTTAGTTATGGTATCCTGACCAATATAGAATTTAATTCTTTTTTCATTATCTACAGTTTCGTACCCCATTGTTTGTCTCGCCAAATTATTTTGAGCCGCATTGGCATTAATTGGGAACATTAGATGTTGTTGTAATGCGTTCATGGAGTTCTGGTCGTATAATCGTGCCGATATCAAGTTTACTGGACTTTTGTACATCCAAGTCCATTTTGTGCCTGGCTTTAACGTCTGTGGTATTTTAATTTCTCTAATTGTAGGTGCCATTCCTAACCATGAGTCCCCTTGTTCATATGCTTATGGAAGTAGTTCGTTGCAATCAATTTCAGTGCCATATTGTTGCAATACGTGAGTTTTTGGTCCCATAAAATATGTTTTATTATTATATCGTACCGGCAATTCATTGTAACATGTATTTTGTCGTTCAATTTCAACGACGACAGGAGTGCATCTGAATAGATATATAACTTCTCCTCCTGTCATCGCACTGTAACCGGGACCTTCACCCATATTATAAGCAAACTCCGACAAACTATGTGAAGCCATTGATAGTTTTTGTTTTAAAATATTTCTTTCCAAATCACACTGTTTCATAAGTATGTCAGTGTAACAAGGAGGTCACCGTCGATCGTAGAAAATTTTCAATGTAAACAAATTTTGTATTTACATACGCCATTAAATCGATGTTATACGGTGATAATGTATTTAAGGAAAAATGGTTCATGAATATTGGATCCACCAGTATATACAACTGTGTGTGTTCGGTCTGAATGACCGGAATTTCACAAGCAAATGCTTTTTTAATTTTTTTTAAGGCAAAAACAATTTTTTCTGTTTCAACGAGATATGTATGAGATTCATCAGAGTGTTCGTTTTGAGGTTTTGAAACTATTAACGACGCTGGTCCGTCATAAAGCACATTAAACTCATGAGTATCACAGTCATACTCGTTATTATTCCATATCACTTCTCCCTTGTAAGAGTCAATTCCGTACGCAGAAGTTAGCTTAAATCGAGTTCCTGTTGGCATAATTAATATATTGTCTTGATTATTAGCCATTGCTATTCCATCCGAAAGTTTAATCGTCATTTTTGCCTGCACGACAACATTTGTCCAAGAACCTCTATCAGTAGTAGGTATAACCGGAACCTTCGCAGCTTCCTTCTCTGTCCAATGAACCAACTACAGTATAAGACGCCATAGTCGTGTCATTGTTCTTCAATACAAAAACTCTACCCATTGGGGATTGATAAATAAGTTTTTTTGGTGCATTTCTGCACATCTAACGCTGCCTATTGTTTGAATTTCCGTGAAAAAACCGCCTTCTACCATTTGAGCGTCATCAAACATTGAACATTTCATTACAATATAGTCGATGGTGATCATACATGATTTGTATCCAATATTAAATTGCAGCTTTTTGTAAAAGTTTTATTCTTTGAATTTCTATGGAATTCGTCGGTGGTGGGGGATCGCAATAATCTACTCGTAAGCTATTAAATTATGTTATATTTATATGTAGTCCCGTACAGTCGTATGCTATAAAGGCCACTGCCCGTGAAATTGTTATAAATAGCAATAATTGTATTTTAATATTCATAATGCAATAGGTATTGTGCATTTTCACCTGTTAAAAAAATAAAAATTGATAGAATATATTATTAGGGGTAAACAGCTTGATAATTTAATACAATGCTTAATTTATTGTTACAATGACGGTTAAAACATATATTATAATTTCATATTCACAATTATTTTTTTTTTCTTTAAGTATTTAAAGTTCGGATTTTGACGAAATACGTAAAACTCACGAAAATGTGCAAATAATTTCGAGTTAGAAATTATTAAATATTTTATTTTTAGTTTTAAGATTTGAAAATTTAATACACAATTCCTCATAAGCTTGTCCTCTATTATTTAAAAAAACGTAAACCTAAATGTCAAATTAAATTAATATAAACGTTTGAAGTTCAAGTTTTTACAATATTTAATCTACGCTATATTATATTACTACTAATAGGTAATAGCTGTAGTAATATAAATTAGTTAAATCAAAATTTATATAATAATATCAGAATTGTTTATCGTATACCTACCAATAATTTTATATCATCGAAATCATGTAATACATTCATTATTTTTTATTTAATTTTATTGATTGAAGAACGAATAAATTGAATTGTAATTTTATTTGAGTGACGAGTAAAAGTAGGTAACTTTATTGTTTTATAATTTAACTAATCCATCGTTACATTTTAGAAACCTGCAGATTGTTATAGTTTTACAAAATTTTAAAAAATGAAGGTAGGTACTGTTTAAAAAAAATGAAAATACATAGATACAAAATAATTTTCATAAGCGTATTTGAAGTTAGAATTTTAACAAAACCTGATCTTTGAGTTCTATAAATGTCACAGTTTTGACATAGGGCGAAAATAACAAAAAAAATGTATTTAAAAAAAAAAAGTAGTTAATAATTTATAAGTACTATAATAGTGCAATATAGCGTTAAACATTAAAATCGTACATCACCTAAACGACAGCGTTCAAACGATATAGGTACCATCAAGTTTTGTTTTTTATTTTTTACAAAAAAAAAATTGATTTTGACAACTTTTCGCTGGCTACGCATTGACGATGGATCTAAACATATTTTAAGTTCGTATTTAAAAATACTAAAATGGTCATAATTGACTTGACAATTAAAACATCATTAAAAACCTACGAGATAACACAGGTAATGTTGCTACCTAGAAATTCGATAAGCGATCGATTCACTCTAATATCTTAACTAACAGCACACTATTGAAACACTTGAACGATAATTTGCAATGTCGTACATCCATGTAAGACGGCGAAAACCCAAACAGATGTAACGGCTTTTTAATAAAATCAATAATTCTTACCTTTATGAAAATGGTGTAAAACCGATTATTGTCTCTATAGATAAAAAGATAGTTGAAAAGACGTAACAACAGATTCAAAACAGTGAAATTATTAAAACAGTAAATTTGTAGTCTTGAAATTAATATTGAACAACTATGTGAACTTCTGACGTTTGACTGAAAAAATTTTGATTTCGGGATGGGTACTTATAGAAAATCTTATCCACAATTAATTATTGTTGTAGAATCACAATTGTAATTATTATAATAATATTAGTACAATAAATAAAATAAATGTCATTTTATATTAAGATCTTTAACCGGATGGGTTCTACATTAATTGACCAATAAAATAATTAAACTAAATAAATATGATAAACTAAAATGCATAAATTATGATGTTATTATAATAACACCAATATAATTAATGAAAAAAAACGACATACATAAGTAGATTACGGTATTTTACAATTGATATGGTTAATTTATGACTTTATTATTAAAGGCCATTCCGTCCAACTATTTCCGGTCAATATTATAGTGTAACAATTGAAACCAGTCCCATGGCGTTGGAAATTTGGAATGCCGTCCCGTTTCTTTAATAATGAATATTTTATGCTAATTTTCTTACTAGAAGATAGGGTATAACCTACTTAACATTTTGATATGCATTTTATAAGTTTTATTTAATTTGGGACTTAACTACAGCCCGCCCCGTTAATAATTTGTACTACGCCTCAGTACCTGTGGCGTTGGAATCGCGTCCCGTTTCTTTAATAATTAATTTTTTATGCTAATTTTCTTACTAGAAGATAGGGCATAATTTACTTGAAATTTTGATATACGTTTTATAAGTATTATTTAATTCGGGACTAAACTACAGCCCGTCCCGTCTAGAATTTGGAATATTTTTCAGTACTTGTGACGTTGGAATGCCGTCCCGTTTCTGAAATAACGAATATTTGATGCTGATTTTTTTACCATAAGAGAGGGTATAACCTACTTAAAATGTCGATATGCATTTTATAAGTTTTATTTAATTTGGGACTAAGCTACAGCCCGTCCCGGCTAGAATTTGGAATATAATTCTGTACTGGTGGCGTTGGAATGGCGTCCCGTTTCTGCAATATTGAATATTTTATGCTAATTTTTTTACTAATTTAGTACAATATACTCGACATTTTGATTACGTTTTATAAGTTTTATTTATTTCGGGACTTAACCGCAGATCGTCCCGTCAATAATTTGTACTACACCTTAGTACCTGTGGCGTTGGAATCGCGTCCTGTTTCTTTAATAATTAATGTTTTATGCTAATTTTTACTAAAAGGTATGGGTGGGTATAATCTAATTAAATCTTTTATAAACGTTTCATAAGTATTATTTAATTTGGGACCTAACCGCAGGTTAAATATATTATATGTAATATTATGGGTAAACAGAAAGTTTTTTGTTCGCTGGGATTGTTCAGGCAACACTGATTTTGTTATCACAGTTGGAATGGAATCGGTCCCGTCCCGGGTTTTAGTATTACCCCCCGGACTGTATGGAATTGCCCGTTAAAGCTCGGGCAATATAAACTAAACATTTTAATTTTATAATTATAAACCTTTCTAATTTTATTAATCTTGTTTATTACATTTGAATATTATTACCTTAACTAATAATTTACGATTATCGTTACATTTTTGATCACAATTACATCAAACAATACATAAATATTATACATTAATTATTTATTTTTGACCACAATACATAAATATATCATATTAATTATTTATTTTTGCAATTATTATTAGAATGGCATTTTGAATTGCATTTTTTCCCTGCTGCTTTACATTTACATTTTTTATTTAAACATTGTTGGGTAACAGTTAAACAAATTTTGTTAGATGGTCCTGATAAACTAAAATAAATTTATAGTTTCCGTCAGGTTGTGCCTGCATATCTATGAGATCAATTTGACATCTAGAATTCAATTCATTTGAGATTATTGGTTTTACAACAAGGCCTTTCTTTGTAGTACTGCCTTTCTTTTGACAAGATATACATAGATTTAAATACAACATAATCGATTCTCTTGTAATATTTTTATATTTTTTATTAAGCTCATATTCCATACGGTTTCGTCCACCATGACCGATAGTTAAATGAGTATCATTAATAATATTAAATAATTCTTCATTAAAAACATAGTACTTAAAATCATTACCTTCGCTCACTGGAACAATTAAATTTTCTACATCAGATACTGTTTTTACATCATATTTTTTCAAAAGTTTATGGCCTCTTGATTTTAGTTTAAGTTGTTTTACTTCAGATATTAATTCATCATATTTAGTTTTAGTTAAATATGTACTATTAACATTTTTTTTTTTTTAATGCAATTTCTAGATTTTTTATATATTGCCCTTCCATTTCAATTAATTTAATTTAAATATCGCACACATTATAATATAGCGAACACTACACTAACACAACACTACAATTATACGACACGACTTTCGACTGCACTGTACTAAATAGTATTAACAACTCACATGTTGTACGATTCAGGATAATAATTATAGTACAATATCTAAAGTCGTGGTTTCCTACAACCACGCATCCGTGATTGCGTGGTGCGCGATGCGCTATTGCGCGATCACACTTGCGTGATGCGTGTTGCGTGATGATGTTTTGCTACACAGTGCGTGATTATGAGTGCGTGATGAAAATATTTGTCAGTTACTCAGTTGGTGTCCAGTTCTTCGCCAAAATGGACGTGTTGACGCTTTATAATATTTTAGAAGGAGAAGCTGACGAAGAACTGTTGCTACTTGCAAATTATTTCAGGGATGAAGAGACGAAATGTTTATTGAACGAAGTAGAGAAGGATGTTATAATATTTTAGTTGAAAGACGCCTTATAGATAACGAAATTAGATTTCGTGCATATTTTAGGGTATCACTTGAAGTATTCAATTATATATTAGATTATATTAAAGACGATATAAAAAGACGTCCAAGTAACAGAGTTAAAAGACCAATATCACCGGAAGAAAAACTCGCTCTCATTCTAAGGTAAGTTAATTATGATATTATAATTATTGAATATTCAGTAATTGAGATTTAAAAAAAAAATAGAATATATCATGTTAGTTTTTAACAAACAAGTACATAATTTTATTTATTTAAATATTATTATGATTTGAAAAAAAGTTATTGTTGCAGGAGACAACCCAAAACCTATAATACGTTTTAAATTTAATAATATAAAATACATAAATTATACAGGTAATATAATTTATGATTAGTAACGTAGGTATTAATATAAAGGACTAGTAGACATAAATAGCGGGATATGTAGATCAAAAGGTGAAGACAACAAGTTGTTTCACCGAGTCGCATAATAATGCAATATAACAATATTAGGGATATTAATAAACATCGGCTAGTATATTAAATTATGCATTCGGCGTAATTTATAATAAGTAATGTTAGATATCAATATACAATATAAAAGGGGCTTAAATAGCGGAAAGCGTGGATCAGAGGTGAGAACAACAAGTTGTTTCACATAGGCTTATAATAATGCAAGTCGACAGTATTAGAAGGTAATATTAGAATACATTATATCACGCCACCGATAGGCCATTGTTAGAGCTCATATAAATATGAGTAACGCACCTACCATTACTTAGATTAGGATCATCACTCTTGTAAGGCTTATGCTCGTCGTGGACTTTGTTACAGCCACATCGCCGCGAGTATAAGTCTCCCCAGTACTTAGTTTTTAAACTATTTTCAATTGTACGTTTAATTTAATAAAGCTGTATTAAGTATTTAAAAGTTGTGTCAATTCTTTAAAACGTAACATTAAATTATAAGTGCTATCCTTTTCTCAAACAACATCTCAAGACTGGCGACGAACGTGCGACGTCGTTAAATAATTAATGTACTAGTGAACAACGTGTCCTGCACGGCGATCACTACACATATTACATAAATACTAAAAATGGTTTAAATAACAATATAATAACATGTTGAAATATAGGTACATCATATTATAACACCGATATTTCATTTTAATAACAGTATACGAACAAGATGTACATACATATTAGTTATTTAAGTTTAGTAACATTTACTAAAATGTTACAAAAAATTGCTGTCCATATATCTGAAATTGTAGATGTTTTGTTATAAACAAACTACACGTTTTACCTTAAATACAAAAAAAAAAAATAAAGAATACAAATATTTCTTAAAATAAATTAAAAACATAACAACCCTTTTAAAATGTATTTGCAAAATAAAACAAAATATAAAAATAATAACACCTAGGTTTAATAATTGTAAAAAAAAATTAATAATCATTATTATCATTATTATAATATTGTAAAAAAGCAAAACTGGAGTTTGCTGATATGCAATATCTGTTACCAAAATATTATAATTATGTGAAAAACAAACTAATTCCTGAGTCAGCATTAAATCAACTTTCAATACTGTCATCAGTTAATCGATCAAAATTAATTGATGAATTGGAACATTTTGCTACAATATATAGTCAGTTAGTGGAACCCTTGTGCAAAAAAACCAGTCATATGTACAACACTTCTAATGAAGACCATGATTTTATACAAAATTATATTGATTATGAAGACCTTAACCTCGAATGGGATTGTGAAATATCCAAGACAAGTATGTATACTATTTTATTTATATAAAAATGGTTGGTAAGTGATGGTTGATTATAATTTATAAATATCTTTTTTTTAGAATTTGAACGAAACACAAATATTGTACATAATCGTGATAATTGCTTGCTTTGTGTATATAAACTGCTTCATTCGCTTAATTTGCATTTGCCAACATATTCTAATTTATGTGCTACTATCGAATATGTTCTAACTTTATCCATTAGCCAAGTGAATTGCGAACGGGTTTTCAGTAAGTTAAAAATAATAAAAAATCGTCTTAGAGCATCAATATCGAATGATCATTTAGAGGCTTTCATTCTTATGTCGGTTGAAAAAGAAATATTGGATCAAATATCATTGGAAGATATTATAGAGTATTTAAAATCTTCATCATCACTTATGTCTAAATTATTATCTTAGGTATACTTAAAATTATTATTATCTCTTTTTTATTATCACTTAACTAAATACAATAAATAGTTAGTATATTTTCAATTTTGTGTTATAATTAGTATTATTTAAATTATGTTTTTAATATTTCATGTAGATACGTTTAATATTTATTATAAACCTTTAAAAAAGATATTTTTAGTTAATAATTCTAAATAAAATAAATAAATTCACAAAAAATAGTTTTGCATTTTTAATAAACTCCACTAATTTTTTGTGTATTATTTTAAAGTGTATACCTTAAAGTAAAAAGTAAATTTATTTTATATGATATCATGGGACATGGATTATGGATATTGGATAATATCACATAACTAATCATGATTGTTGAATATAAAGGTTATAAGATAGTGCCCCCCTCTAACCTCTTTAAATCCTACCAAATATCAATTTTGTGAGACAAACACATTTAAAAATTCCTGAAATAATACATTGTGGGCCGCCTGCTTACCTAGAATAGTAGGCCGATACCCTCCCAGTCCGGCCCTGTTTGCTGCTGCGGTAGGGCATGAAACACTGCTTGTTGCAGAAGTTGCAGAACTCGAAGAACCTTCTTCGACAAATATCGTCGGAACTATTTGTTTTGATGGAATAGGCGATACCGGTACAATTGGTTCTACGGATGTTGTATTCGAAGCCTTTGCCTTTATTGCGCGTAATTCCAATTAGGAAATTGTTTTGTATTTAAACTATAACACTGGTAAATACATATAATATATTTATTATATAAAATTATTTAAGTACAAGACAACTTACAAAATAACATGTGCTTAGTGACTGTTGCATTTAGAGTGTGTGTGTGTAAAATGTGAGCGCACTGTTTTGTGGTTATGTTATAAATTGATAACAGTGTACGTCAGTTATCAAACATCTCCTTTTTTTTTTTTTTTTTTTTTTTTTAAGTTAAATTTAAGAATAACAATATACATAATCATTTGAATATTAGATATATGAAAGATAAATTTTTAAATATAAATTAAATAAAAGAGTAACAATATACATAATCAATTAAATATTATATATAAATATGAAAGATATAATTTTCAAATATAAATTAAATAAAAGAGTAACAATATACATAATCAATTAAATATTATATATATATATGAAAGATACAATTTTTAAATATAAATTAAATAAAAGAGTAACAATATACATAATCAATTAAATATTATATATAAATATGAAAGATATAATTTTCAAATATAAATTAAATAAAAGAGTAACAATATACATAATCAATTAAATATTATATATATATATGAAAGATACAATTTTTAAATATAAATCCCCTTTTCTTTCTCTTTGTAACTTACAAGATCTAATGATTTAAACATAATTGAGTCTAACGGGTTTTTTAACTGTTCTACCTGACTTTGTTATAACTGTGATGGGTGAATTCTTAAATTCAGTTCTGTCACACCAGTACATAAATCAGGTGTCAAATCCGATATATCTAATTATAGACCTATCTCTATCCAGTCTCACCTATCAAAACTATTTGAATCTCTGGTTTTAAACAGTATTAAACCATCAGTAAACAATATCCTTATTGAAGAACAACATGGGTTTCGTCCGGGAAGATCAACTACTACATGTAACTTAGTTTTTCCCAATTTTGTATTTGATTCTTTTAAAAAACGGTCTCAAGTTGATGTAGTTTATACTGACTTAGCCAAAGCGTTTGACACTGTTAATCATAGTGTCTTACTGAGAATTCTCGAAACGTCTGGTTTTGGTGAACCCTTGCTCTCCTGGTTTGGTTCTTTTTTAGCAAATAGGCTACAATGGGTAAAATTGTTTGGCGTCAAGTCAAATATCTTTTTGTCTACGTCTGGTGTTCCCCAAGGTGGACATTTATCACCGATTCTATTTTTACTGTTTGTCAATAGTGTACGTAACGCCTTGCCTTTGTGTAAACTTTTGTGTTTTGCAGATTATATGAAACTCTTTATGGAAATAAACTTAGCTGCTGATAGTGAGAACCTCCAAAGTAGCCTTGATTGTTTTGTTAGTTGGTGTTTTAAAATAGGCCTTAAAGTCAATGCTTCAAAGTGCCGAGTCATGACGTTTACTCGTTCTCGTTCTACTATTCTTTTTGACTACAATATCTCAGGTTTGACAATTGAACGCGTTGATAATCTAATCGATCTGGGTTTTAAACTATCTAGTACCCTTAGTCCAAGTCCTCATATTGCAATGATTACTAGTAGAGCATTTAAAGTTTTAGGATTCATTATGCGTCTATCTAAAGACTTTAAATTGTCAAAATCGTTAAAATCACTATATTGCGCTTTAGTTCGTCCTGTTTTAGAATACGGGTCGGTTGTCTGGGATCCGTACACTGTTTCTGATATTAACCAACTCGAACGTGTTCAACTTAGATTTTTAAGATTTTGTTGTTTTGTGTTAGGTATTCCCCATTTAGATCACGATTATACAAATATCGCTAACGTACTTGGCCTGCCTACTCTTGCTGAACGAAGAAGAACTTTAAATTTAAAATTTATTCGTGGTCTAATTACTAGCCATATTGATTCCCCTTGCTTGCTTTCCAAAATTAACTTCAAAGTTCCTTCGCATGTATCCCGCTCTCAGGTGACCTTCCTTATTCCTACCGCCAACACAAATTATCTGCAAAATGAGCCTTTAAGGCGAATTATGTCACTTGCCAATGAGGACCCCTCTTTTGATGATAATTTGTTCTAATGTTTCTTAAACACTGTTACTTAACTCTTACGTTTAATATAAGCGTTTTAATTGTTTACTTAATAACTGTCTTATTAAAATTGTAATTCTGTTATTAGGTAACATATATTTTACTTTTCAATTTTCTACTATTAATAATATATTGTACTGTACTTTAATGTTTATAGGGGAAACCCGTATATTTTGTAAATAAATAAATAAATAAATAATAAATAATATGCATTTTCCTAACCTTGACAAGGATCACGATTTGTATCAATAATAGGTTTACTTAAAGTTGACTTGTTGGGACTTTCTACGTGTAAAGTATCCAATGATTCGTCTAAAAAAGAAAAAAAATCATAAAACAAATTACAAATATTTTAATTTTATTTCATCTTTTATTTACCTTCCATTGACATTGTGTTCTTTGAAATTGTATTAGAAACAGTAGTAAGTTTATTTTCCTAAAAATGAAATAAGTTTATTAAAGTTATTATTTAATATTTGTGATTTAATTATTCATACAATATCTGATAAATTGTTAAAATGTTAAATAATTTAACTATTCTATTAATTTAATTAAGTCAAAAATTAATGTATTTATTAACTGTAATTTTCCTTTCTTTAACACACCACATACACATACTATAGTCTATAGTTATATATTATTATGTTTATTATATAAATATAGTGAACTAGTGTGTATTAATAGTTAGTTATTTAACTGATAAAATCATAACCATGCAGATTATGTTTAAAAAATTGATAAATTATAATTATTAATTATTTTAAGTTTTAATTCTCACTGTTTTAGATGATTCGTAACATGTGTCCATTTTAATTTTTTTGTGTGAAGTGATTTGCTGATCATCCAACTTCAGAATAGCTACAGTTTCATTGCTTTTGTCCTATAATTAAAATTAGGTATTTAATTATACAATAGGTACCTACCCTAGGAAATTATAGTAATTATATTTAAATTACATTTATACAGGTAGATTTTTTATTTTAAATAAACCTTAAATTAAAAGTTGTTAGGATATGTTGCCAGTTGCCACCTCATAATTTACTATAATATTTATAATAATTAATTCAAAAATATTATTAAAAATAAAACTATTCCTAGTGGTAAGTAATTTAGCAAACATGACTTATGTAAAATTATCATAACTTATCTTTTGTTCTTAAAGTATTAAAATATTTATCAAGTACGTCTGCAATTTACTATATTACTAAATAAACCACAGCTTGTAGGTATTAGTGATGAGTTCAGAGAAATGAATGTAATATAAATAACTAATAAGCCACACATATAAAAAATATTTAGCTTATTGAATTACTTCAGTTTAAATAAAATAATTTAAAAAGTATATTATGTTACTTACCTTGGACAGCTTAATAACGAATTTGTCCATATTTATCAATAAAACACAATACCAATGTTAAAATATTTAGATATATTTACTAGGTATTCACAAATAACCATTAAAAATAAACACGAAAATGATTTAAGTAAAATGAAACCAAAATTCACTAAGAAATAATATAATAAACGTTCACGGACCACGGTTCACATGACACATACAAATGACAAATCAATATTATAAAATCTCTAGAAATAGGTATACAAAATATATTAAATACCTATTGAAAGACGATAATAACATCGATAACAATAATACGACGACATAGAAGTTTTAATCTAAAAATAGATTTGTTTTTATTTAATTTATATTATAATAGATAACAATCACGATTAAAGATATAATATTATATCTATAATTCTAATATTGTATAATTTATTTTTAGATTAAAACTTGTCGTATTCTTATCGACGTTATTATCGTCTCAATTTTCTCATTCTCCAACATTTTTTATTTCATAATTATTTAACTAAATAATTACTTATTTTATTTCTTTACTATCGAGCGATAAATCATAAATATGGAATTTCCAGGGGTTGCAAAATAATACTTTTGCAACCCATACATTATATTTGGGGTCGCAAGTGCGACCCCTTGCGACCCCCCAATTACGCCACTGAGACGCAGGTTGTAGGTATATTGTATAATACTAGTATAAGTGTTTGTAGTATTAAGTTTCTCACTTGGTCGTTGTAATGTCGTACATGCTGCAGTCGTCGAGCTTATAATAATTTATAAACAGTTTTGAAAATCGTAAATAATTGTAGGTTATAACCACGAATGGCAATGATAATATCAAGCGGATAGTGGAAACAAAATAAATATAATATAGAAAACAATAATATGGTTTCGGCGCCAATTATTACTATATCAGTAAATACTATAATAAATGACTGACGAATTTATAAATAGCACACGGTGCATACATGGTTTAATGGTTAATAAAAGACGGTGATCAAGAACTTTCTCTGAACCTAATACTGATTATCTGATAAACCGCAAATAATATTATTTTAATTGTACCTATATATATATAATATATTTTCGGTACTTAATAAATATTATTCACATAGCAGTATAGCACATAGCACCGTGTGTTTAGAAATAAATGGCACCATTCTCCAGTGGTGGTTTTACAGGGGTGGTCCAGATGGTTTTGACCCCCCATCCACAGGCTCCAATAAGTTTACTGTTATACTTATTATATTTCTGTAATATATTTTTACTCGGTTAGGTCAAGACATTTTTTGTAATTTTGTTAGGTAATAAGACTCCCTGAAAAAGTCCAAAAACCCGCCACTGGCGATCTCAAACTAGGTGTACTAAATAATTTATATATAGGTTCATGCATTTTCGGTTACAAAAAACACCAAAACACCTAAATTGAATTATACATTTTCTTGATCGGTTCTATAACCGTGTATGAACCGTTTTAAAATTATGGTTAAACAATCACGGTCTCTGAAGGTGTTGGTACATATAATTTCTGAACAGTTCAATTTTCGTAAGTGCGTTTGCACATTGTCAGAACCATTCAGTGTCAAAAAAACCGATTCTGAACCGTGTATATTAAGTTTTAAATAACGGTGCTTACACTGTGTTCAAAAACATACTGTGAACTAACCAACGGTGTTAAGATTCGTTCACTGAACCATTAAATTTACATCGGTGCATTTGCACTTTCACAGCACCATTTAGTGTCAGTAAAACACACCCATGAACCATAATTTAATATTGAATTTAAAAACTGCACCAAAACACA